>VSMD01037370.1:0-31285 GCA_008750895.1 Mirza zaza
CTATTTTTTTTTTTTTTTTTTTGAGACAGAGTCTCACTTTATTGCCCAGGCTAGAGTGAGTGCCGTGGCATCAGTGTAGCTCACAGCAACCTCAAACTCCTGGGCTCAAGCAATCCTGCTGCCTCAGCCTCCCAAGTAGCTGGGACTACAGGCATGTGCCACCATGCCTGGCTCATTTTTTCTATATATATTAGTTGGCCAATTAATTTCTTTCTATTTATAGTAGAGATGGGGTCTCGCTCTTGCTCAGGCTGGTCTCGAACTCCTGAGCTCAAATGATCCGCCCACCTCGGCCTCCCAGAGAGCTAGGATTACAGGCGTGAGCCACCGCGCCCGGCCGATACTTCCCCTTCTAAATCAGATAGATACTACTTGAAATATTTAACATTACTTAAGTAACTTTCGAGAGAATTATTACATATAGAAAAATATGCAAATCATACACTATATAATTTGATCAATTTTCATAAATCAAACATATCCATAGAATCAACACTCAGATCAAGACATTATCTGCATCCCAGAACCCTCTTTTGTACTCCTTTCTGGACACCTTCCCCAAGGGTTACAACCATTCTGACTATAACACTACAGATTTGCTTTGCCTATTTCTATCTAAACTTTATATAAAGGGATTATACGGTATTTTATGTCTGGCTTCTTTCACTCAACATTGTTTTTGTAAGGTTCATCTATAGGGTCACAAGTAATTATATTTTGTTGTCTGCATTTATTAGAGGATATTCCATTGTGAAAATACAAAATTGACTTATCCATTCTACTGTTGACAAGCATTGGGGCATGTAAATAATGTTATAAACTAAAATACTAAGTCACAAGTAAGCATATGTTCACTGTAGTAATAAATAAATAAATAAGGAAAAAAGCCTTTATAAACATGGTTTAGGGATAATGACATATTTTGGCATATCTTGTTTCATTTACAAGCCAATTACTTAAATGAACAGCAACACCTTTTTCTGCTGCCAGTATATGCTTGTCACACACTTAAGATTTTAAAATACCTTCTCCAAGGCCTAGATTTTCAGTAATTTTTGTATTACTTTTCTAGAAATAATACCAGCTTCCAGAAAAACTACATACAACCAAAACAAGTCAGCATGCTCAGAACATTCACTGCATGACAGGAAAGCAAAAAAGCATTCTTGCTGATGATCGGTAAGCCCAGCTCAAACAGGTCCTCTCCACTAAGCCTTTCTTGAAAGGCTCTAGCAGAATGAACTCCCTTCTCTGAGATTCCACTGCTCATGAATCTACTGTATGGCATACAATAAGACTGCAATTATTTATTTACATACTCTCTTTTCTATACTTTAGAAAGTTTTTAAAAAGCACAGAAAGGTATGGAAACAACATAGCAAATACCACTCCCCATGTAACTACATCTGAAAATTAACAAGTATTCCCATTTTGTCATTTTGCTCATTATTTATATAAAAATTAATACTGTACTGTATAGTGGTGAAGTTCCCTTTGTTCCTTCCCCATTCTCTTTCCTTCTCTCTTCCCAGAGGCAACCAATCAATTCAATAAACTGACTTTGATTGTTCTAATCTCAATTATGGCTTCCCAATTCCATTTCAAAGATTCATGGTTTTGCCCTACCTGACTGAGTTTCTTCTCATTAAGTGACAGCAACCTATGAACATGACACTGTGTATGGGCTATCCTATTAAAAAATTATAGGATTTTGGCTGGGCATGGTGGCTCACGCCTATAATCCTTAATCCTAGCACTCTGGAAGGCCAAGGGAGGGAGGTGGACCGCTCAAGGTCAGGGGTTTGAAACCAGCCTGAGCAAAAGTGAGACCCCCGTCTCTACTAAAAAATAGAAATTAATTAGCCAACTAAAAATATATAGAAAATATCAGCTGGGCATGGTGGCGCATACCTGTAGTCCCAGCTACTCGGGAGGCTGAGGCAGTAGGATTGCTTGAGCCCAGGAGTTTGAGGTTGCTGTGAGCTAGGCTGATACCACGGCACTGTAGCCAGGGCAACAGAGTGAGACTCTGTCTCATAAAAAAAAGAAAAAAATTATAGGATTTGAATCCTGCCCATTAAAGAAGCAGAAAAAAGGAAATGATATGTTAAAGTAGAAACAGGCTTTTGAGGACAGAAACTAAGTCCCTCAAAAACCTACTTATTATCTTGAATAAACTCTAGTTTGGCATCTTTTCCTCCTCTCTTGGATTACACAAAACCTGTAGTGCTTTTTAACTTCTTACTGATGCCAAAAACTCAGGGCAAAAGGTATTTTAGGTAAGGATATATACCTTCAAGAAATTCAAAGAGTTTGGCAAAAATAATAGATTACTTTATGTAACAAGAAATGCTGAGTAACTATAGTGTAACACTTTTCTTCACTCAGATTTTTTGACAGGTATTAACTGCTTTATAAGTGAAAATTAAGTTAAACTCAGATAGGTTACGTTTAAGGAGGCATTTTATACCTCCGCAAGATATAAAAAGTGAATGTAAAATCAGTATCTTCCACATGTACAAAACACTGTCATACGGTATGTTCTCATTTTATTCCTTCGATAGTCCTGTGATGTTAACAGGACAGGTACTTTAACTTTATATCCTATTCTTATAGACTGGGAGAAAAGCTAGAAAAGTCAGAGCAGTTATAGCTTATCTGAGATCAAACAAGACAATGGCAAAGCCAAGACAGAATCCAAGTGTTACCAGACCCCCAGTCCCATGTTCTTTCACCTAAACTACCTTCTTCTATGTGGAAGCAAAATATTTGGGGGTAGGGAATTAGAGGAGGACTACCAATGTGCTGTCATGAGCACTGTCTAGGTATGGTGCCTAACACAAAAGTTAAAAGGGGCTCAATCTAGCTCTGTAGAACTAGCCCATGGCCTTAGGGGAGGGTAGTCCTCCCATAAGAAGCTGTCTGGGCCTTTGACAGTGCACTGCCTGAAGGATGTCAACGAACTAAGGCTAGTTACCCAGATCCTCATGGGTCTATGCCAGACTTACTGTAAAGACAGTTGGCCCATCTGACTCCCAAAGACCTTTATGACAATATAACATCATCTGTTGTTTCAATATCATGTATTTTTTCTCATAATTACTAGTGCCATTCTACAGTTTACCTAAAAGATCACCTAAAAGTTACTTTATACCTTAGAGGCTATCTAATGCAAAATTCATTGGCAGATGTTAAAAACAACTTGAGTTCCAATGAAACTAAAAACCCTCTCTAAGGCTGAATTCTGGGGTTGTCTATCGTACCTGTTGCTGTGCAAGCTGGACTTGATACAACTGCTGCATATACTGCTGATAGTGTTGCTCCTGCAACTG
Source organism: Mirza zaza (assembly GCA_008750895.1). Taxonomy (NCBI): domain Eukaryota; kingdom Metazoa; phylum Chordata; class Mammalia; order Primates; family Cheirogaleidae; genus Mirza; species Mirza zaza. Next base: position 3,333 of record VSMD01037370.1, read on the forward strand.
GCGGATGAGAATTTGCTGCTGTTCGTAGTTCCCTGGATACTGTTGGGCTGCATACTGCTGGAACTGCACTGCAGTCTGGGAGTTTAAAGCTGCCATTATCTGCTGCCTAAAAACATTAAAAATATATATATACTAGTCTGGCTATAGGAGATTGTTCATGACAAAATACAATGTCCTTATTACTTATTTTTATAGTTTGTAATTCTTAAAAATGACTAAGCTAGGCGGTCGGTTCCGGGCGGTTGGGAGCGCGTGAGCCAGTGAGAGGCAGCTGTGCCCACCGCCGCCCCTTTCTGTATGCTGCTGTCCCCCGGCGTGGCCGCCGCCGCGGTTGATGTGGTTGGGCCGGGGCTGAGGAGGCCGCCAAGATGCCGCAGTCCAAGTCCCGGAAGATCGCGATCCTGGCTACCGGTCTGTGGGGAAATCGTCATTGACCATTCAGTTTGTTGAAGGCCAATTTGTTGACTCCTACGATCCAACCATAGAAAACACTTTCACAAAGTTGATCACAGTAAATGGACAAGAATATCATCTTCAGCTTGTAGACACAGCTGGGCAAGATGAATATTCCATCTTTCCTCAGACATACTCCATAGATATTAACGGTTATATACTTGTGTATTCTGTTACATCAATCAAAAGTTTTGAAGTGATTAAAGTTATCCATGGCAAATTGTTGGATATGGTGGGGGAAGTACAAATACCTATTATGGGTATTTGGTCGGGAATAAGAAAGACCTGCATATGGAAAGGGTGAAGGGAAAGCTTTGGCAGAATCTTGGAATGCAGCTTTTTTGGGATCTTCTGCTAAAGAAAATCAGACTGCCGTTGATGTTTTTAGAAGGATAATTTTGGAGGCAGAAAAAATTGATGGGGCAGCTTCACAAGGAAAGTCTTCGTGCTCAGTGATGTGATCATGCTGCAGGACCTGAGGACGCCGGGAATATATTGTACCTGAGGAAGCAAACTGCCCGTTATCCTTTAAGAAACTATGCTTCATTTTTCTTCTGTTAACCTGAAAGATATCATTTGGGTCAGAGCTTCCCCTGCCCCTTTCAGATTATGTTAAACTCTGACTCTGTCCAAATGAGTTCACTTCCATTTTCAAATTTTAAGCAATCATATTTTCAATTTATATATTGTATTTCTTAATATTATGACCAAGAATTTTATTGACATTAATTTTTCAGCGCAGTTTGTTGTTTAAAATAATGTAATCATCAAAATGATACATTTTGTTACACTACTATTAACTAGGCTTCAGTATATCAGTGTTTATTTCATTGTGTTAAATGTATACTTGTAAATAAAATAGCTGCAAACCTTAAAAAAAAAAAATGACTAAGCTAATAATGTATACCAATCAGCATGTGTCCCAGACCCAGAAGAAAGATTTAAGAAAATAAATCTGGCTGCTAATTTTTACTTAGGTTTTTCATGGAAAATTCAGGATGGAGAATAAGGATATGATCATCATCACCAGTACCATGATAATTACTAATACTTACTGTGCCCTTACTATGCACCATGTAGTGTTCAAAGCACTTACATGTATTAACCATTTAGTCCTCACAACAACCCTATGAGTTTCACAGGGTTCAGTAACTTGCCCAATATAACACTACTAGTGCATGCTAGAGCCAGGATTCAAATCCAGGTGGTCTGGGTCCACAGCTACACTAGTTAACGATGATGCTATAAGAGGATGGACTGTCATCTACGGTAGAGATGAGGTATTTATTTAACTGTTGGCTATGGGTTCTCTATCTAAATACAAGAAAAACATTAAGACGCAGAGAATAGTTAAAAGATGTTATGGGTGTCCCTGGTAAGTACAAATAAAGCCAGTGAAAATGTGAAGGTCCACAGTATTTTTTTTTTTTTTTTTTTGAGACAGAGTCTCACTCTGTTGCCCAGGCTAGAGTGAGTGCCGTGGCGTCAGCCTAGCTCACAGCAACCTCAAACTCCTGGGCTCAAGCAATCCTACTGCCTCAGCCTCCCGAGTAGGTGGGACTACAGGCATGCGCCACCATGCCAGGCTAATTTTTTCTATATATATTAGTTGGCCAATTAATTTCTTTCTATTTTTATAGTAGAGACGGGGTCTCGCTCTTGCTCAGGCTGGTTTCGAACTCCTGACCTCGAACAATCCGCCCGCCTCGGCCTCCCAGAGTGCTAGGATTACAGGCGTGAGCCACCTCGCCCGGCCGGTCCACAGTATTTAATTTACAGTCTGCCTTAAAGAAGAAATACTGAAAATATTATCTGGACATATTTGTTTTAGAGATCCTAATTTCTGTAAGTTATTATAATTCCCTTTTATTTTCTTTTACAGATAAACCACGTTTTTTAACTCAGTTATGTGAACAACTTAACAAAGACCTCAAAGTTATCTATTAATAAATAAATAACAAAGCAAAAGCTCACAAACTCTTGAATACAGCATGACACTGTGTCCAACCAGGACATCCTCCATCCCCACCCCACGACAAGAGCAGCATTTGAAGTCTCTCTCCACAACTGAATGAGGTCCTGGATTAGTTTGAGGATAGGACTGAAGCTTTTACTGCAAAACTATCCAGAAATAAAGAGGAGAAATCAATGGTCCTTCATGTTCTCCAGTTTAACCTGTAAACTGTGCCAGCCCTAGAACAGCAGATCCTGTTCCCTTAGTGTTTTATAGGTGTTAATCACTTTCTTTCTTTTTTTTTTTTTTGAGACAGAGTTTCACTCTGTTGCCCAGACTAGAGTGAGTGCCGTGGCGTCAGCCTAGCTCACAGCAACCTCAAACTCCTGGGCTCAAGCAATCCTGCTGCCTCAGCCTCCCAAGTAGCTGGGACTACAGGCATGTGCCACCATGCCCGGCTCATTTTTTCTATATATATTAGTTCGGCCAATTAATTTCTATTTTTATAGTAGAGATGGGGTCTCGAACTCCTGAGCTCAAACGATCCGCCCACCTCGGCCTCCCAGACAGCTAGGATTACAGGCGTGAGCCACCACGCCCAGCCTTTTCTATATATTTTTAGTTGGCCAATTAATTTCTTTCTATTTATAGTAGAGACGGGGTCTTGCTCTTGCTCAGGCTGGTTTCAAACTCCTGACCTTGAGCAATCCGCCCACCTCGGCCTCCGAGAGTGCTAGGATTACAGGCATGAGCCACTGCGCCCGGCCAATCACTGCCTTCTTATACCCACTGCTCCCTCGTGAAGAGCTGGTCAGTCCCTACTGAGACAGCAGCTGTTATAGCCCTTACTGAATCAGAAATAGTTTCAGCCTCCAGTCCTGTACTAGGGACTACAAATGGACAGCTGACATAGACTGGGCAGACGAGATTCTCTGTCCTGGGTATTTGTAACTGGGTCTCATAGATTGCAGCCAGTCTCCATCAGATGCATGAAAACAGACCACATAAATCAAAGCTGGGATAGCCGTGCATATGCCAAAGCAGAGAGTGACAACTGGCAGAGAGCAGGAAGAACAAAGCAGAGACATAAGATGAGAGAAGGAAAGACCACAGACAAAGAGAGCACCTAAGAAACCTCAGCTCCTGCTTCCAGTCCCTGGGTTCTACAAGCAAATTCCAAATCCTTCCAATACATTCCTCTTTTTGCAACTAACTGATGGTTTGTTACGATAAGGCCCTCTTTGGTAACAGATCATTAGTAGAAATGGCAAGTAGCTCATTCTACCTCCCTGTCATACAAATCACAGAACTACTCTAACTACACAATGGTAAAAAGTCAAGTAACAACAGTATGGTGGTCCTTTTCTCATTTTTAAATATAAGTCATACAAGCTTACTTTTGTTGCTCCAACCGAAGCCTCTCTTCTTCTATTCGCCTCCTTTCTTCTTCCTCCCGTCTAAGCCTTTCCTCTTCTTCTCTCCTACGTTTCTCTTCCTCCTTTTGAAGACGCTCTCTTTCTTCCTCTTCACGCTGCCTTCGCTCCTCCTCTTCCTTCCTACAAGGTAAAGGACAGAGAGAATGAACCCTATATACAGTCAGGGCTTTTTGTGGGCTTTTGTTTCTTTGTTTAGGCAGGGTCTTGCTGTGTCACCCGGGGCTAGAGTGCAGTGGCATCATCATAGCTCACTGCAGTCTCAAACTCCCAGGCTCAAGTGATCCTCCTGTTTCAGCCTCCCAAGTAGCTGGGACTATAGGTGTGTGCCACCACACCTAGTTAATTTTTTATTTTTATATTTTGTAGTGATGGGGTCTCGCTATGCTGTTCAGGGTGGTCTCGAACTCCTGGCCTCAAGGGATCCTCCCACACCTGCCTCCCAAAGTGCTAAGGTTACAGCCAAACTGCCACCCAGCCAAATCCTATATATTGAATCCTGTTTTAAAATATTTTAAAACATTATTTCCCAGTGAAAACTGACACAACTTTTTGGGAGAACAATGTGGCAATATTTATCAAAATTTGAACTTCACTAGTGGAAACTTGTATGGAGTTAATCCTACAATATAAAGATCACATCAAGAATTACTGGGGTACAGGCTGGGTGCGGTGGCTCACGCCTGTAATCCTAGCACTCTGGGAGGCCGAGGCAGGCAGATTGCTTGAGGTTAGGAGTTCGAAACCAGCCTGAGCAAAAGCGAGACCCAGTCTCTACTATAAATACAAAGAAATTAATTGGCCAATTAATATATATAGAAAACATTAGCCGGGCATGGTGGCTCATGCCTGTAGTCCCACCTACTTGGGAGGCTGAGGCAGGAGGATCACTTGAGCCCAGGAGTTTGAGGTTGCTATGAGCTAGGCTGACGCCACAGCACTCACTCTAGCCTGGGCAACAAAGCGAGACTCTGTCTCAAAAAAGAAAAACAAACAAAAAAAAGAATTACTGGGGTACAGCAATAGAAAATGATGTCCATTAATGAGATACTACTTAAATCATTATGATATACTTATACCCTGAAGGATTCCCCTCTAATACAGGCTCCTAGCACTAAAAGCTTTTCCTTCATAATACCTGCTGTAGTCATAACTACATTTGTGTGATAAAATGAGCAATATATTGGCCTTGCACATTAAAGTTGAGGCTCCATAAGGACAGATACTGCCTATCTCACACCGGTATATTTGTAGGCTCAGCACAGTGCTGGAGAGAACAAGCACTTAACAGATGCATATAGACATGGAAAATTCACCTGGAAATGTCATGCAGCCATAAAAAAAGGATAGAACTACATGGCCTAATATGTAAAGACAGCCGGGTACGGTGGCTCACGCCTGTAATCCTAGCACTCTGGGAGGCCGAGGTGGGCGGATTGCTTGAGGTCAGGAGTTCGAAACCAGCCTGAGCAAGAGCAAGACCCCGTCTCTACTATAAATAGAAAGAAATTAATTGGCCAACTAATATATATAGACAAAATTAGCCAGGCATAGTGGCACATGCCTATAGTCCCAGCTACTCGGGAGACTGAGGCAGAAGGATTGCTTGAGCCCAGGAGTTTGAGGTTGCTGTGAGCTAGGCTGACGCCACGGCACTCTAGCCTGGGCAACAGAGTGAGGCTCTGTCTTTATATATATATATATATATATATATAAAGACATTAAATGCATTTGTTTAATGAAAAACGTAGGTAAATACAAAAAAGTCTGGAAGGACAGATGCTAAATTTGTCGGTTATTATCTTTGGAAAGAGGAGTAGAATTATAAGAAAGGTGAAAAGGAAGATTTTTCAGTGTGTGCTTCATATATTGCTATAAATGAAAAATCATTTATATTGCATATATTTGTATACTGCTTCTGAAATTCTAAAAATTTTGAAAGTTTTTAATTTAAAAAAGAAGAGTTAGGCCAGGCGCGGTGGCTCAAGCCTGTAATCCTAGCTCTCTGGGAGGCCGAGGTGGGCGGATCATTTGAGCTCAGGAGTTCGAGACCAGCCTGAGCAAGAGCGAGACCCCATCTCTACTATAAATAGAAAGAAATTAATTGGCCGAACTAATATATATAGAAAAAATTAGCCGGGCATGGTGGCACATGCCTGTAGTCCCAGCTACTTGGGAGGCTGAGGCAGCAGGATTGCTTGAGCCTAGGAGTTTGAGGTTGCTGTGAGCTAGGCTGACGCCACGGCACTCACTCTAGCCTGGGCAATAAAGTGAGACTCTGTCTCAAAAATAAAAAAAATAAAAAATAAAGAAGAGTTGGACTTCTAGGTGCAATGCTTACCCAGCTTTTACCTACCCACAAAAGTCTCTTTCCAAAAAGAACAGACTATATCGCACTAGGAATGGATACCTTATGGATATAAGAGTGTTATGGTATACAGGGAGGCTAAAGACATCCTGAAGACAGGATGAAAGGGAACATTTCTGAGGACTGTCAGAGAAGACATCATTTCTTGGTCCTATCATGAGAACTCTCTAGGTTACCCTACTTTCCTTCCCTCAAACTCCTATAAGCCACAGCTAAGGCTCAAAATATAGTAATAACATGAGCTACTTTTAATGTGTCATAGCTGATACAGAGCAAGAATTTTCATAAGCCAGAGTCTAAGCTTCAGGACAGATGAAGTCTAGTCTTAAATGCTTTAAAAAAATTCTATATGTACTTTGTCCCACAACAAAAGTATATTTTTAAAAAGAAAATGCAGTTTTATGTGTTACGATAAGCAGTAACTTTTGGCAATGCTTAAAGATATATGACTATTTATCATTAAAATAAGAACTTAAAAAGCAATGTATACATACTTTCAAAGACATTATAGCAATACTCCATTGATCCAACATTACTATACAATAGACTATAGCACATAAATCAATTTTCCAGTTAAAGGAACCTCATTCCATTTTTACAAGACCCAAAACTTTTCCTTTAGATTAAAAAAAAAAATCTTCCTTTGGATATATATCTTCTGAATATGTAATTAAGCCATTTCCTATTCTCTTAAGCAGGAATAAATTATATCTAGTGCTCTGTCTCTTGATGACTCAGAGGTTCTAACTATAAACATAAAAACAGTACTAAGTCAGGCTGGGTGCGCAGTGGCTCACGCCTTTGGGAGGCCGAGATGGGAGGATCACTTGAGGTCAGGAGTTTAAGATGGGACTGGGCAACACAGTGAGACTCCATCTCTACAAAAAAATAAAAAAATTAGCCAGGCATAGTGCGCACATCTGTAGTCCCCAGCAACTCAGCAGACTAAGGCACGAGGGATCATTTGCCGGCAGGAGTTCAAGGTTCCAGTGAGCTATGAGTCCCATCACTGTACTCCAGCCTGGGCAATAAAGCGAGACCCTGTCTCAAAAAAACAAAAACAATAACCACAACAAAAAAATGTACTAAGTCATAATAATACTGTGATGGAGAATTTATGTTCATATTATTAATAAATGGCCCCTGACTGGCATGCTTTTATAATTCTTGTGCCTCATTTTTCATAGTTTCTATCTTTTCCCTCACTATCAGAGCTATTTTCTTTTCTAATCTGTTATTTCTAATTCAGATTAAGGTAGGAAACTAGAGAATGAACTGTTTCTAAAGTATAATCTGAGGAAAAACTGTTTTTTTCCTATATAGTTTTCATTTGCCTAGAAATTTTAGATAGTCAAAGCTGTTGAAAATATAACCTCTAGATAAATAAGGTATAACTATAATTCTAATTCATAATCACAACAGGGAATCCCATAAACATAAACAGCACATTCAGGAACTTCTCCTTCAAACCCTGAAAATAATAAGCCAGCTGGGAGCCAATATGAATGTCTATATAGGCCTACCACATAGCATAGCTTCAGCTATGGTTTCCAAACCATGAAATGGAGCATGAATATTCCAGAAACTCAAGGGATAGCAGCAAAGGGTATTTCAGACCAGAGGATATGGAGGAGGGAAGTGATTGAGTTTACGGTGGAACTACTCAGAAACTTAGTGTAATAGGACAAAAGGAACATTGCCATGATGGACAGGGGGTTACTTTTAAAGGTACAGCCAGAAGGAAGCAGCCCTCCTTCCCCACAAAACTCATAAATACTTGCTGACATGAGGGAGCATGAATAACTACCCTAAGAAGTGGGGCTCCACGGGAAGTAAGACCCCTGACCTAGAGATGGCACTCGGTAAAGCAAAAGCACCAGTACATGGGACTGCACAGGGGTAAAGTATTCCATGCCCTCAAAGTTCACCTTTTTTTTTCTTGCTCTTCCTTCTCTATTTTGTGGGATGCGACATACGTTGAAAAGAGATGGCAGCACCTATTTAAGAGCTTGACAAACTCTACCATGGCATCTTCTTTAGACATGTTTCCCAGGGCTGCCCATTCTCTCCTGTAAAGAATAACAAGAAAAGTTACCTCTTCTTCTTAATAGAATGAGAACTTGATTTAATTTATACCTAAAAATGAGTAATTCTCAATTATAACTAAAATGAAGAATGATGCGAAAGGCTCAAAACTTCAAGTTTCAACAAGTATGTATTTTTTTTTGTTTTTTTTTGAGACACAGTCTCACTTTATTGCCCAGGCTAGAGTGAGTGCCGTGGCATCAGCCTAGCTCACAGCAACCTCAAAGTCCTGGGCTCAAGCAATCCTGCTGCCTCAGCCTCCCAAGCAACTGGGACTACAGGCATGCGCCACCATGCCCGGCTAATTTTTTTCTATATATATTAGTCGGCCAATTAATTTCTTTCTGTTTTTATAGTAGAGATGGGGTCTCGCTCTTGCTCAGGCTGGTCTCAAACTCCTGAGCTCAAATGATCTGCCCACCTCGGCCTCCCAGAGAGCTAGGATTACAGGCGTGAGCCACCGCGAACAAGTATGTATTAACTTACTAAATTAGATATGCCACATATAATCCAAACTTTTTTTTTTTTTTTTTTTTTTTGAGACAGAGTCTCACTTTGTTGCCCAGGCTAGAGTGAGTGCCGTGACATCAGCCTAGCTCACACCAACCTCAATCTTCTGGGCTCAAGCAATCCTACTGCCTCAGCCTCCGGAGTAGCTGGGACTACAGGCATGCGCCACCATGCCCGGCTAATTTTTTCTATATATATATATTTTAGTTGGTCAATTAATTTCCTTCTATTTTTAGTAGAGATGGGGACTCGCTCAGGTTGGTTTCGAATTCCTGACCTTGAGCACTCCTCCCGGCTCACCTTGGCCTCCCAGAGTGCTAGGATTACAGGCATGAGTCACCACGCCCGGCCTAATCCAAACTTAATTTAACTGCATTGCTGATAACTCCCATACAGCAAAAAGGTATGCTATGTTTTATTCTCCTTATATTTTTGGCCTTAATTGAACAAAATACTCAATATATTCTTTTTTGTCACAACTCTCTGCATGTCCCAATAAGGGAATAACTACATATTTTAAATGGCTGCTTTTATTATTTAGGAAGAATCAAATGAAGCTGTACTTATGTTCATAATCAGATGAATAAACTTCTTCCACAATATTTAGCCATAAACATCTCCAAGCCAAAAACAGATAAACATCTGAAGACTCCAGAAGCTGCAAGCAAAAATGTTTGTTTCAGTTTTTAGTCTAAGCTAATGAACCAGCTATTCACCTCTTAACCAATACACACTGTACCCTCCTCTTCCAGTGTTATTCTTACTAAATTCACTATGCAGCAAAACATTGTTACCTCCTGTCATTCCCCAACACATCAAAGAATCCAACCTCAGGACAAGTGTCTGGATTATATGGGCCCATAAGAACCTGCTTATGCAGTGCCACAAGCTTCAGTTTTTCTTCATAAGTTGGATGAAATGCTTTGCCATCTTTTTCTATAAAAAAAAGAAACACAAAATAATTAGCACTGGCAAAATATATAATTTTCAGCATTATGTACTGCAGGTTTGCTATAACATGTCACAGGTTGCCTGTGATAGGCATAAACACTATTTTTTTTTTTAAGACAGAGTCTCACTCTGTTGGCCCGGCTAGAGGGCCGTGGCATCAGCCTAGCTCACAGCAACCTCAATCTCTTGGGCTCAAGCGATCCTTCTGCCTCAGCCTCCCAAGTACCTGAGACTAGAGGCATGCGCCACCATGCCCAGCTAATTTTCTCTATTTTTGGTAGAGATGGGGTCTTGCTCTTGCTCAGGCTGGTCTCAAACACCTGAGCTCAAACAATCCTCCCACCTCAGCCTCCCAGAGTGCTAGGATTACAGGTGTGAGCCCAGCCTATAAACACCACTATAGTGAGATTTTTATTTTTTTTATTTTTTTGAGACAGAGTCTCACTCTGTTGCCCTGGCTAGGGTGCCGTGGCATCAACCTAGCTCACAGCAACCTCAAACTCCTGGTTTCAAGCGATCCTTCTGCCTTAGCCTCCCGAGTAGCTGGGACTACAGGCATGTGTCACCATGCCCAGCTAATTTTTTCTATATATTTTTAGTTGACCAATTAATTTCTTTCTATTTTTAATAGAGACGGGGTCTTGTTCTTGCTCAGGCTGGTTTCGAACTCCTGACCTTGAGCGATCCTCCTGCCTCAGCCTCCCAGAATGCTAGGATTATAGGCGTGAGCCCCGCACTCGGCCTATAGTGAGATTTTTATTTCAATTACTAAATTTTAATAGCCAGAGCCTAAGACAGAGATTGTTTATGCTAAATTTTTTTAAAATAAGCCAACCACCAATATTTATGTTAAAGCTATTACAGAAAAATCTACCTGTTAAGCTGCAGCCAGGCACATATATTTAAGTGTACCACTTGACAACTTTTACACATATTAAAAACAATGTGCAACCACTGGTTTTTAAAATAGTTTTTAAAAATAATTTTATATTAGTCATTTTAATACGATCATGCATAACAGATTACATGGACTTTGAAAGACTGTATTCAAAAACATATCCAGGCTGGGCGCGGTGGCTCATGCGTATAATCCTAGCACTCTGGGAGGCCGAGGTGGGCGGATTGCTCAAGGTCAGGAGTTCGAAACCAGCCTGAGCAAGAGCGAGACCCCATCTCTACAGTAAATAGAAAGAAATTAATTGGCCAACTAATATATATAGAAAAAATAAGCCGGGCATGGTGGCGCATGCCTGTAGTCCCAGCTGGGAGGTTGAGGAAGGACGATCGCTTGAGCTCAGGAGTCTGAGGTTGCTGTGAGCTAGGCTGACGCCATGGCACTCACTCTAGCCTGGGCAACGAAGTGAGACTCTGTCTCAAAAAAAAAAAAATTAGCCAGGCATGGTGGCGCATGCCTGTAGTCCCAGCTACTCGGGAGGCTGAGGCAATAGGATTGCTTGAGCCCAGGAGTTTGAGGTTGCTGTGAGCTAGGCTGATGCCACGGCACTCACTCTAGCCTGGGCAACAAAGTGAGACTCTGTCTCAAAAAAAAAAAAAAAAAGAAATATCCATCCCAGAGTTAGTATACTGTGGCAGAAGGGGCTTTGGAATCAGATGGCCTGGGTTTAAATCTCATCTGAGACATTTCCTCGCTGTGCAACCTTTTAACCTCTCAGTTTGTTCATCGATAAAAATAAAGTGAGGATTACACTGCCACTTCAGAGGTAATGGGATATTATTATTAATAACTATTAGACGCTTTGTCTTCCTTCATATTATGATTAGCTCTGGCAGATTTCCACATGGGCCATTAGGAATGAAGCCAGTTTGACCTATAAAGACAAACTGCCATCAACATTCAAAATCAGTATGAAATTGGGTGCTGGTAAAATGAGAAATCCTTAGAGACTAGTTCTACTTCTTTGATAAATGGTAGCATTAATTATTGGTTGATTCTAATGATAATATACTACTCAATTTAAAAAAAAAAAGAGTAGAAAGTAGTATTTACTGCCTACATGCCACTAATGAGTGAGAAGAATATGGGTTGAAGGATATTAGCAGAAAACTCAGAGAAGGAAAAAATACGGAATTTGCCAATAGACATCCAAAAAGATATTCAATCTCATTAGTCAAGGAAATACAAATTAAAACCATTAGCTACCAAGACCTCCTCCTCTCATTGACAGGTCAAAAAGAGTTAGATACCATCTAAAACTGGTAAGAATGGGACTAACAGGTACCCACTCTCACATACTAATGTTAAAATATAAATGGTTATAGTTATCTTAAAGAACACTTTGGCAATATATAGTCCCACCTTTTCTCCAGTATTAACTTGAAATCATGGACAGTATCAAACCCTATATGTTTTTTCCTATACATACGTACCTGTAATTTATAAATTAGGCACAGTAAGAGATTAACAATAGCTAATAATAACATAAAAATTATAATATGCTGTAATAAAAGTTACATGACTGTTGTCTGTCTCTCTCAAAATATCTTACTGTACTGTATTCACCTATTTTCAGACCTCAGTTGACCCCAGGTAACTGAAACCATGGAAAGAAAAACCACAGATAAAGAGGGATTACTGAATTTCAAAATTGTAAATGTGCATGCCCTATGATTTGGTAATTCCAAATCTCATTGGAATTAAGCACTCCCAAATATATAGGAGGAAGCAGATACAAGGCCATTCATTGTAGCACTGTTTTCTTGTTACCAAAAGCAACTTAAAAGGTCATCAATAAGGAAAAACAGAATAATGTGGTACAGGCATGTGCCACGTAATGAAATTTCAGTCAAGGACAGATTGCATATACAACGGTGGTCCCATAAGATTATAATGGAGCTGAAAAATTCCTATGGCTTAGTAATGTCCTAGTACACATTACTCATGTTGTTTATGGCAATACTGATGTAAACAAATCTACTGTGCTGCCAGTCATAGAAAAGTATAGCACATACAATCATGTACTGTACATATACTTGATAATGACAAACACCTATGTTACTGGTTTATGTAATTATACTTATCATTATTTTAGAATGTACTCCTTCTACTTATTAAAAAAAACCTACGTTAATTATACAACAGCCTAAGGCAGGCCCTTTTGGAGGCATTCTGGAAGAAAGCCTGGTTATCACAGGAGATGACACCTCCATGCGTGTTACTGCCCCGAAGACGACAAGATGTGGAGGTGGAGGCAGTGATACTGATGATCCTGACCTGTGTAGGTGTAGCCTAATGTGTATGTTTGTGTTTTAGTTTTTAACAAAAAGTTTAATAAAAATAAAAAATTTTAAAAATAGAAAAAGCTTATAGAATAAGGATATAAAGAAATATTTTTGTATGGCTGTATGATGTGTTTGTGTTTTAAGCTAAGTGCTATTACCACAGTCAGAAAGTTGTTAAAAATTTAAAAGTTTATAAAGTTACAGTAAGCTAAGGCTAATTTATTATTGAAGAAAAATACTTCTTAATAAATTTAGTGTAGCCTAAATGTACACTGCTTATAAAGTCTACAGTAATGTATAGCAGTGTCCTAGGCCTTCACATTCACTCACCACTCACTCACTGACTCATCCAGAGCAACTTGCAGTCTTGCAACCTCAATTCATGGTAAGTGCCCTATACAGGTGTACCATTTTTTTCTTTTTTATACTACATTTTTTTTCTTTTTTATTCTTTTTCTTTTATTTTTTTAGCACAAACCTAGAGGAGGATATACTACATTTTTACTGAACCTTTTTCTATGTTAAGACAATGCTTGGACATATAAATACTTACCACTGTGTTACAACTGTCTACAACATTCAGTACTGCAATATGCTGCACATGTTTGTAGCCTAGGAGCAAGGGGCTATACATATAGTCCAGGTGTACAGTAAGCTATACCATACAGGTTTGTGTAAGTACACTCTACGATGTTTGCACAACAAAATTACCTAACAATGCCCACCAATGCATGTCTTAGAATGTATGCCCATCGTTAAGTGGCATATGACCATATATTCAGACTGTGGTACAAATGAAACAATTATACGAAATACTGTGACTTGAGAAACACAAGCTGCAGAAAACCACATATGATCATAGAACACAATATATTTACTCAATTCTAAGCATATTCCCACACACACTTTAACATCTTTAAAAATCAGATGAGGTTTTATAATCTATAGTATTTTATAGTTATTAATCAGCAGTTTTTCTTTGTTAATGGCATGTAAGATAATAACCTTAGAACAGAGGGAATAAAGCATGTTAAACACATCCACGTGCATATTCTATGGGTACATTCATGTGAATGTAAGAATAAGAAAGTGGGAGGAGGCTAGGATTAGGAGTGGTCATCAAGGAGAATTTAAGCCTTCCTTTCAACATTTTTTAATCTTTCAAAGGAAAATGTCCATAAGGACAAACTAAACTGTTATAAGGCATCACATATGGACAAGTGACTGGCAAAACTGAGGAGGTGACAAGTGAAGAGCAGTTTCCCCATTTATATATATTGAAATTTTTTTTTCAGTAAGAACTCATGCAACATTTGGAAAAAATATTTTTAAAAAGACAAAACTATGGCTCTGACCTTATTTATGCAATAAAAATCAAAACAACTCGGTAACCTGTGGACCTGCCATCTGTCCTTTCCACTGAGCAAACAGCATCACTGAAATGAAGCACCGAGAGTAGGAGCTTCTTTAAACCCTTAGAAGAAGACCATCACACTTCCACGTCTACAGACTAAAAGGCAATTCTCGTTTCAAAATCTAATTCTGGCTGATGTGGTGGCTCATGCCTATAACCCTAGCACTTTGGGAGGCTGAGGGGGGAGGACTGCTTGAGGCCAGGAGCTCGAGACCAGTCTGGGCAACTGTAAGACCCTGTATCTACAAAAAATAATAAACTAGCCGGGTGTGATGGCAAATGCCTGTAGCTATCGCTTGAGCCAGGAGTTTGAAGTTGTGGTGTACTATGATGACATCACTGTGCTCCAGTCCAGGCAAAAGAGTGAGATCCTGTCTTAAAAAAAAAGAAACTCTAGGCCGGGCGCGGTGGCGCACGCCTGTAATCCTAGCACTCTGGAAGGCCAAGGCAGGTGGATTGCTAAAGGTCAGGAGTTCGAAACCAGACTGAGCAAGAGCGAGACCCCGTCTCTACTATAAATAGAAAGAAATTAATTGGCCAACTAATATATATACAAAAAATGGTGGCGCATGCCTGTAGTCCCAGCTACTTGGGAGGCTGAGGCAGCAGGATTGCTTGAGCCCAGGAGTTTGAGGTTGCTGTGAGCTAGGCTGACGCCACGGCACTCACTCTAGCCTGGGCAACAAAGTGAGACTGTCTCAAAAAAAAAAAAAAAAAGAAAAGAAACTCTAACCTTAGAATGCTATGCTATTTCAATCAATGGGGGACATTATGTAAGATCCTTTTTATATTTATACATTCATTACTCTTAATAAATATTTATTGAGCTTCTGTGTACAAATCACCTTGCTAGATGCTAAGAATTCATTGCCCTCATGGAGCTTACAAACTATTCAGTTCAATTAAAAATTTGTAAATTGGCAATACAATGAATGAATGTGTCTGGGTGTATATTTAGGGATATATATATATATGTTTATATGCACATATATATATCAAGCAAATTATAACCAAATTATATTGAGATAAAAGAAAGATAATTTTAGAGTTTAATTCTGACCTAGGAAAAACTACAGGTAATGAAATAGATTAGTTCCAACTCCTTAAGTGGAGTAGTTGCGTTAAAAAAAAACACCCCAAGCTCTATGCACATGGTAATACAGTGTCAGCGAATAACTTGGCAAAATTATAAAGCTGATTATAAAATTGATGTGATCCATGATTGTAATGAGATATATTAAAATATCTGCTCAGCAAATTAAAAAGACAATAACATTTGTCAGTAGACAAATTATTTAAAAACAGTTAATAAGTTCAAAGGTCAATCCCTTGGGGAAAAAAAAAACAGTTAATAAACTGTTTCTAAGAAACATGTCCACAAACTTTCAGGCAAAAAATGCATATTGTTTTTAATCACATATGATCAAACTTAATGAGGGATTACAAATTAATTGAGGGATTACATGCAGCTGTAATAGGAAATGTCCATAATATACCTGATATGAAGAAGGTACTTATGCTCACATGAAAGTAGTGGGTTAGGCCAGGCCCAGTGGCTTGTGCCTATAATCCCAGCACTTTCGGAGGCCGAGGTGGGAAGATCACTTGAGGCCAGGAGTTCGAGACCAACCTGGGCAACATAGTGAGACACCCATCTCCACAAAAAGATAATAAAATTAGAGTGCCTGTGATCCCAGCTACTCAGTAGGGTGAAGCACGAGGATCTCTTCAGCCCAAGAATTTGAGACTACAGTGAGCTGTGATCACACCACTGTACTTCAGCCTGGGCAACAGAGCAAGACCCTGCCTCAAAACAAACAAACAAACAAACAAACAAAGTACTGGGTGACACTAGTAGAAAAATAAGCTCCCAGGTAGCTGTTTTTGATTACACCACTGTAACTGCCATCCTGAATCAGGAAGTCAATACCAGTATGAACAGAGGTGTTTACTACAAAATTAGACTAAATATCAATTCAATCTACAGACTAGGAGAGTCAGACCATCAGAATATTCCCACCCACCAGTCTCAATTGGCTTCCTGGTACACACATTAGGGCATGCAGGAAAATCCAGAGTGTGGATGAATCTTTGAGTATGTATTATTTTAAGCCACTGAATTTGTGGTAATTCGTTAACAGCCGCAATAGGAAACTAAAACAACACTCTAAACACATTTTCTCAAGCAATTAAAAACAGATATGGCATCTATGTTGAGTTCTTACTAAATTTGTAAGTATTTAACTTTATAGTTCTAATAGGACAGAATAAATAATTTGATAATAGACTTATTATTGGTTACCAAGCCCAAAGTTCTGAAAGATTAAAATTAAGTCCCTTC
The DNA here is from genome assembly GCA_008750895.1 of Mirza zaza. Lineage (NCBI taxonomy): Eukaryota > Metazoa > Chordata > Mammalia > Primates > Cheirogaleidae > Mirza > Mirza zaza. The sequence continues at coordinate 20,082 of VSMD01037370.1, forward strand.
TACCTGAAATTAATCATACTACAGATTATTAGACTCACACCCCAACTGACAGTTTACAGGAGAAATCATATTTTTCTCCTCTCTCTGGAGGTAAAAGAATATGCCAAATTATTTCAATGACCCTTCTGGCCTTTATTTGATGAAGGCCATAAAATTTATGGGTTGGAAGGATGTCAAAGATAGGTGACTGAACTGCAAAACCAAAGTTCGAATCCCCTCTACATGGCTACCTAGCAATTGCCAACCTACGCTTGAAAATGTCTTAGTCATGGGAACTCACTGTCTCAAAGCAGTCTATTCCATCTTTGTATAGCTGTGATTCTTAGTTCTTTATTCTGAGCACGTATCTCTCATTTCTATCCACAAGGTCTATTTCTTGTCCTGCTGAGGACAAGAATAAATAAAACACATCTAAAGATTAGACCAAAAGTCACAAAATACCCTTCATATTTGCCCTGAATTTTCTATGAGGTTGAACACTCCTAGCTTATTCGATCATACCTCAAAGACCTAAATCTAAACTCCAGCTCTGCTGTTTAGTAAGTATATACAACATGGACAAGTGATTTAACCTTTTGGAATCTATTTTATCATCGATAAAATGGAGATAATACTGCTCCTTAGAGTTCCTGTGAGGGTTAGAAATAATGTGTTCCAAAGTCTTGGTATAGTGCCTGCACAGAGCAGCAATGACTAAACAGTAGCCATTATGATAACAATGGCAGGAATTTGAATTCCTACTTGATACATGTTCCTCCTCTCTTCTGAATGAGCTACATTTTGTCTTTAACCCTAAGAGGTAATTCCTTGAACTGAAAATAGTATCCAGGGCTTGTCTGCTCTGCGCAGGAGAGCAATGCCATCTCTCCCTTCCCTCATCCTTTCCCTGTGTTACCTCACAGAGAAAACACTTCGAATAAAATCTTTTAGAAATACTAAAATTGAAAACACATCTCCCAGGCCGGCCACAGTGGGTGAGACCCTGTCTCTACTAAAAATAGAAAGAAATTAATTGCCCAACTAAACATATATAGAAAAAATTAGCCGGGCATGGTGGGGCATGCCTGTAGTCCCAGCTACTAGGGAGGCTGAGGCAGTTAGGATCACTTGAGCCCAGGAGTGTGAGGTTGCTGTGAGCTAGGCTGATGCCATGGCACTCTAGCCCCGGCAATAGAGTGAGACTCTGAATCAAAAAAAAAAAAACCCTCAAAAAACAAACACATCTCCCTCATGTTGGATTGAGAAAAAACCTGACAATTTTTTTCTTTAATAAGAGACCAGGTCTAGCTCTGTCATCCAGGTTGGAGAGTTGTGGTACGACCATACCGTAATCATTACCTTGAACTCCTAGGCTCAACCAATCCTCCCATCTTAGCCTCCTAGCTAATTTTATTATGTTTTATAGAGACAGAGTTTTATTATGTTGGCCAAGCTAGCCTCAAACTCTTGGCCTCAGGTGATCCTTCTGCCTCTGCCTCCCAAAGTGCTGGCATTATAGAAGTGAGCCACACTCAGCCTGAAAATTTTGGTTCAGCTCAAATTTAATATGAACTCTATATTATAGAGTGTGGCTATAATTGTTTTCCTATTTTAAAGCTGTCCCTTAGGTCTATAAATCCTCCCATAGTATTACACTCTGGTGTCTAAAGGTAAATATAATAAAGAAGGGAGGGAAAGAAACTCAAAATTTAATAGATGTTCCAAGTAACAATTAAACTTGAAATTATCTGAGATTAGACCACTTAAGTCCAGGAGGCACCCACTAATTATAAACATAGTTTTCAATAAATAAATTCCAACTGTACAGTATTTTAAAACATTAACAAGGCCATTTATAAAAGTTCTTGTAGATGCCTATATAAAGATGACAACACGAAATGGAACCATTTCAGTTACCCATATGCTATCATTAATATAATTCTCTACTAGTATATAATATTCTTCTATCAGTGATATAATTAAGTATAATCGACAGCAATGCTAGCAAAATATGTTAACTATTCCATAAAGAGGCCAGGCACGGCGGCTCATGCCTGTAATCCTAGCACTCTGGGAGGCTGAGCCAGGAGGATTGTTTGAGCTCAGGAGTTTGAGGCCAGCCTGAACAAGAGCGAGACCCAGTCTCTACTATAAATAGAAAGAAATTAGCCAAACAACAAAAAACAGAAAAATGAGCCAGGCACAGAGGTGCATGCCTGTAGTCCCAGCTATCTGGGAGGCTGGGGCAGGAGGATTGCTTGAGCCCAGGAGACTGAGGTTGCTGTGAGCTAGGCTGACACCATGACACTCTAGCCCAGGCAAAGAGAGACACTCTGTCTCAAAAAAAAAAAGCGTTAAAAAAAAAAAAAACAATAAAAAAACCATTCCATAAAGAAACTGAGGTTGGGCAAGGTGGCTCATGCCTGGAATGCCAGTACTTTGGCAGGCGGAGGCAGGAGGATGGCTTGAGGCCAGGATTTCAAAACCAGCCTGGGCAACATATCGAGACTTTGTCTCTACAAAAAATTTTTAAAAAATTAGCCTGGTATGGTGATGTGCACCTGTAGTCCCAGCTACTTGAGAGGTTGAGCTAAACTGCTTGAGTCCAGCAATTGGAGGTTGCAGTGAGCTGTGATCACACCACTGTACTCCATCCTGGACGACAGAATGAAACCCTGTCTGTAAAAAAAAATGAAAGAAAGAAACTGAGTCCAAGACTTAAGTCCTTCCAAATCCAACTACAGTCCCTTTTACATATAATATCCCCCTAAAAACTCCCTCTGAACACACCGTAGACCTACTGAAAAGGCCTAGAAATAATGGCCAATCCAGTTGGCAATAGCACCCACTCCTATCACTCAGGTTATTACTGTTCAAATGTTAGTTCCCACTAAAAGGAGCCATGTCTCCTTGGAGAAATGGCTGATTCCTACTGAGGAGGAAATATATAAGATGAACCTAGAATATCTTTTTATTTTATTTTATTTATTTATTTATTTTAGCGTATTATGGGGGTACAAGTGTTCAGGTTACTTATATTGTCCATGCCCCCCTTCCCCCTGGAATATCTTAATATCATATAGCAAGGAAGCTATGGAAGACTACTACAGTTATGTCAAAGGAAGCCAATTTGAAGACAGTACGATTTCTCACTTGCCAAAGATAGCACAATTTAAGCATCAATAACAATAATTCTGCTGAGAAATCCTCTAAAAAAAACTAGTAGCTAAAAAAATTGTATGTTTAAAAACATGAGTACTTTATGACATTAAAACTTGAGGCTGCCAGGGAAACAATTCAGTATGTTGAAAACTGGTATATAAAGGAAAAGAAGCATTTATCTTTCCTTTTCTATTTGAACTCTAACCCAAGCCAAATAGTGTATGAGGAAAAGTATTCCAGTGAGGGAAAGACAATTATTATAGAGTATCACCAATTTTTAATCTCTAATGAATGAACAGATCAAGATGTTGATTATCAACAGTCCTAACATCACAAAGAGATTTAACCATTTTCATGGGCTTACTCGAGGGGTGGCGGAGGAAGGGATATGAAGAAGCAGTCTTGCCAAAAACACAGAACTTGAATCTGATCAAGTCTTTAGATACAAGTGCAGGAAATACAGAGATTGAAGGAATACATTAAGCCACACGGATGCAATCAGCAAAATCTACTGAACCACTAAATTTTTTCAACAAACAAAATGCAACAGAAAAGGGGAGGGGGAATATATCAACTACTTGCAATGTGTAGACTTTTATTCTGAACCTTATTTAAACGAACTGTTTTCAAACTTGTAATGTTGGCCAGGTGCAGTGGCTCATGCCTATAATCCTAGCACTCTGGGAGGCCAACGTGGGTGGATAGTTTGAGGTCAGGAGTTCGAGACCAGCCTGAGCAAGAGCGAGATCCCATCTCTACTAAAAAAAAAAAAAAATAGAAAGAAATTATCTGGACAACTTAAAATACATAGAAAAAATTAGCTGAGCATGGTGGCACATGCCTATAGTCCCAGCTACTTGGGAGGCTGAGGCAGGAAGATCATCTGAGCCCAGGAATTTGAGGTTGCTGTGAGCTAGGCTGATGCCATGGCACTCTAGCCCCGGCAACAGAGAGACTCTGTCTCAAAACCAAAACAAACAAAAAAAACTTGTAATGTTTATGAAACTGGAAGTTTGATCACTTAACTGGATATCTGATGATACTAATGAATTACTGTGTTTAATTTTTCTGCATGTGATAATGGTATTGCAGTCACTTTAAAAAAAGGAGTCCTGTTAAGCACAGTGGCTCCCACCTGGAATCTCAGCTACTTTGGATTCCAGGTGGGAGCTGGGGTGGGAAGATTGCTTGAGCCCAGGAATTTGAGACTGGCCTGGGCAACACGGCAAGATCCCATCTCTGTAACTAATTAATTATTTATGAAAATATTTTTAGTCCTCATTTTTTAGAAATACATAATAAAATATTTACAGATCACCTGGGAAGTAGCTGGAACAGATCTGGCTGGGTAATGGGTAGAGAGGGTCATTGCACTATTCTGTTTTTGTGTAAGTTTGAAATTCTCCATAATAAAAAGTTAAAATTTAAATTAAAAATTTTTAAACTTAAAAAAATTTTCACATCCATTTTCAGTTTATAAGAGTGAAAACACTTGTTACATTATTGCAGTCCTCCCAAAAGGTCTAATATTTTATTAGTAGAAATAAGATGTGGCAGTAATAGAGATTATGAATTTTTTTTTTTTTTTTGAGACACAGTGTCACTCTGTTGTCCGGGATAGAGTGCCGTGGCGTCAGCCTAGCTCACAGCAACCTCAAACGCCTGGGCTCAAGCAATCCTCCTGCCTCAGCCTCCCGAGTAGCTGGGACTACAGGCATGCGCCACCATGCCCGGCTAATTTTTTATATATATATTTTTTAGTTGTCCAGATAATTTCTATTTTTAGTAGAGATGGGGTCTTGCTCTTGCTCAGGCTGGTCTCGAACTCCTAACCTCAAGCAATCCTCCGACTTCAGCCTCTCACCCAGAGTGCTAGGATTACAGGCGTGAGCCACCACACCCCGCTGATTATCAATATTTTGAAGGCAATTTACTTTAGTCCTTTGGAGGGAATTTTTCCTCACATTCAAATTTTTAAACCTGATGGCAATGTTAGGTAAGAATTCAGAATACATAGTTCTCTTACACTTTACTTTTGCAGATATCTGGACTTTCCATAAAGTGATCATGCTTAGAAAAACAACCTAAATCTTTCCATTAGCCCTTAATATTTTTAAGCTATTAATAATAAAGAAGCTCCAAACTGTGCTAAGGCAACTGGATAGGTAATTTTGAATATTCTTCTCAGACCACCACCATAAAGCAGGGTTTGTATTTGCTTTTCATCTCTAGAAGTAAGAAATGTCTTTGGAATCAGACAGCCTGAAAACCAACCCTCCCTTTTACAAATAATAACTGAGTGGCCTGGGGCAGCTTCCTCAACTAAAAAATGGGAATAATACCCTCCTAGAGGGGACCATGGGAGAATTAAAAAATGTGTATATACAGCTTTCAGCATAGTACCTGACATTTAGCAAACATCTGCTCGGCCGGGCGCGGTGGCTCAAGCCTGTAATCCTAGCTCTCTGGGAGGCCGAGGTGGGCGGATCCTTTGAGCTCAGGAGTTCGAGACCAGCCTGAGCAAGAGCGAGACCCCATCTCTACTATAAACAGAAAGAAATTAATTGGCCAACTAATATATATAGAAAAAATTAGCCGGGCATGGTGGCACATGCCTGTAGTCCCAGCTACTTGGGAGGCTGAGGCAGCAGGATTGCTTGAGCCCAGGAGTTTGAGGTTGCTGTGAGCTAGGCTGACGCCACGGCACTCACTCTAGCCTGGGCAATAAAGTGAGACTCTGTCTCAAAAAAAAAAAACAAAAAAACAAAACAAAACATCTGCTCAATAACTACCAGCAATTATTCCTCTGAAATTTTAAATTAATGCAAACAATCTACCAGCTTAATGTAATGAGGCAAGAAAGCATTAAAAAAGAAAAAGCCCACCCCAAAGAACTCTAAAAACCAAACCAGATTAACTCTATCCAAGAAGTATAAAGGCTATAATAAGCAAATCCATTTGGGTTCCTGTGGGTCCTTAATTCAAGGAGATAAGAAACCCAGTTTAGGCCAGTTGCGGTGGCTCACGCCTGCAATCCTAGCACTCTAGGAGGCCAAGGCGGGAGGACAGCTTAAGGTCAGGAGTTCGAGACCAGCCTGAGCAAGAGCAAGACCCCATTTCTACTAAAAATAGAAAAAATTAGCCAGGCATGGTGGCATGTGCCTGTAGTCTCACCTACTTGGGAAGCTGAGCCAGGAGGATCGCTTGAACCCAGGAGTTTGAGGTTGCAGTGAGCTGATGACACTACTGCACTCTAGCCTGGTTGAGAGAGTGAGATTCTGTCTCAAAAAAAAGGAAAGAAAACCCAGCTTAACTGTTGCTAAAATAGAATTTGGCAACTTTGCTCCTCTCTTTAAAAATCTTCAGTGGTTCCTCAGCATCTACCAATGAAAAGGCCAAACTATTTACTATGGCATTCAAGTCCTTCCAGGATCTTAACTTCTCAGCTCTCTCAATCAACTACGGTGTTATTTGCCATTTCCCAGACACACATGCCTTGCTCCTTCATGGCTCCTGGCTTTCCTCCACTTTGGAATGGCATCTGCTCCCTCAATCCTCCATGATGTATTGTGGTTGTCACTGGGTAACTCCTCTTTTGGACCCTAAGTTCCTTAATAGCGAAAAGAATGTACTCCGCATTTACAGTGGCAACCCAATATAAAACTTTATCCATAAGTATTCAATAATGTTTAAAGTTGAGATGGTAAAATGCTAATTTACATTTACCTCTACCTTCATCTATTATTTTACTTTTACCCTCACAAAATTAAGAGTAGTTGACATAATGGGTTCAGTCATTGGCCTATGACCACTGTGACAAAGATAGAATGAGAAACACGGTTCCTTATTGCCAATTCAAGCTATTTTCAATGGAAAAAGATAGCCCCGCTTTCAAGATTCATATTTATTCCACAGCAGAAGACATAATGTTATTTCTAATTCTTGTGAGATACCTGAAATTTTAAATTAATGCAATCTACCAGCTTAATGTAATGAGGCAAGAAAGCATTAAAAAAGAAAAAGCCCACGCCAAAGAACTCACCCCAAAAGCCCACCCCACAGAATAGTGAACTATTAGAAGTTCTAGCAGTGGCTCATGCCTATAATCCCAGCACTTTGGGAGGCTGAGGCAGGAAGATTGCTAGAGGCCAGGAGTTCGAGACTAGTTTGAGCAACACAGCCAGACTCCTTCTCTACAAAAAATTGAAAAACTAGCTGGGTGTGGTGGCACACCCCTGTTGTCACAGCTACTCGGTAGGCTGAGGCAGGAGGATCGCTTTAGCCCAGAAGTTTGACGTTGCAACAAGCTATGGTGATACCACTGCACTCTAGCCAGGAAACAGACTGAGACTCTGATTCCAAAATAAAGGAAGCCTCTGAAAAACTCTTATAATACTAAGTCATCTGCTAGAAAAATTCACACATTAAAACCAAGGCAGCATTATTTGGCTCACCCCACTCACTTTCCATAATTGGGGTGAGTGCTTTTACTTCTGACTGCTTTTACATCTTCTTTTTTTTTTTTCAATTAGCATCTCATATACTAACAGTCTCTCCACTGCTAAATGATGTAATGATCCATGCAGAAAGGTAAATTTTAATTGCTACACAGCTATTTCTCCTTTTAAGTACTTCAATATTGCTTTGAGAGCTTAATTTAGGAAGTGAGTGAACTATAGCTATCAATGTAGCTTTATTCTCAAAGGTGACTAATAACTAGGCCCCCAAATTACAGGTTCCTCTAGGGTTTCTACCACTCAACAAACATGTTAAAATGATCTTTTAGGTTTAGACCACTCAATCTTGAATCTGAGATGCCAGATTTCATCTAATCTAGCTCCCTCTCTATATATGAAACAGTCTGGAAAAGTTAATTGTTTTGAAGTTTATATGGTAACCAGAATCCAAAGCTTCCTAGCTTCCTGACTCTCAAAACAATGCTAAGGGGAACTACTGCATATTATAGTGTCTCAATCTTTCAAAGAAGATATTACTATTTTCAAATAAGATGGGCTCAGAAAAGGGACTAATCTCTTTTTTTCAGTCATGTGGCAAAAGGTAGGTTTAAAAGTTAGTTCTTTTCTATTCTTACTCTCTGCTACAATATACTTTATTATTTATTTATTTATTGTTGAGACAGAGTCTCGCTTTGTTGCCCAGGCTAGATGGAGTGCTGTGGTGTCAGCCTAGCTCACAGCAACCTCAAACTCCTGGGCTCAAGTGATCCTGCTCCCTCAGCCTCCCAAGTAGCTGGGACTACAGGCATGCGCCACCATGCCCGGCTAATTTTTTCTATATATATTAGTTGGCCAATTAATTTCTTTCTATTTATAGTAGAGACGGGGGTCTCCTACTTGCTCAGGCTGGTTTCGAACTCCTGACCTCGAGCAATCCGCCTCCCTCGGCCTCCCAGAGTGCTGGGATTACAGGCGTGAGCCACCGCGCCCGGCCTACAATATACTTTAATCTACTGAAAAATAAGTTACAAGAATAAACATTTAAGGTAGAATGTAGCTATATGAATTATACATAAACCAGCAGATTTTTATACAAGTAGTAATATAACATCACTACACTATAGTAAACTCAAAATTCAAGACTGTGACCTAAGGGTCAAGAGATACAAAACCCATTAGCTATCACCAATTACCCAAGCTAGCTAGTACACAGAGGGCTGAACTCATTGGGCAATGACAATGAACATTTCAAGGGTAAACTTTTTAATAAAAAATGCAATGAATGTGAAGTGATCAAATGTTCTGGAAAATTTACAAAACAGAGACTTTCACCAGTTTGCACAATTTATTTTTAGAGAAAACAAATAACTTCAACAAGTATCACTGCATTGGAACTACCCAACTTCAGCCAGTGAAATACGTACTCCAAAAGGTACTCCCTCTGGATAAAGTGTCATAAATATGTTGCTCTGGAATGTATGTGGAATGTAGCATTCCCCTTTAAAGTTTCTTTTATGAATGTTTCTCCCAGCCCATCCACCCTACAAGACCTAAATATCTTTAAGAACCAAACTAATGGACTTCTCATCAGTCTTTCCCACTGACAAAATCATGTGACTGTTTCTCCACCATTTGACTAAGTGAATCACCCAATGTAAAAAAAAAAAAAAAAACACCACACACCACAGTCTTGCTCTAGACAAGAAACATTTAACAATCAATTATGCGAAAAGCACAGAGAGTACTTTAAGGCCTTACTATGAGAATGCAAATTTTAACCATCCAGAAGTTACTAGAACATAGTGGACATCCCTTCTCCATAGTTTAACAAACTGGAGGAGATGAATGAATTAATACTTTACTTCTTCCTCTCTGCCATAGCTATATGGCCAGGTGATCAAGTCTTATTTGAGTTTACGGTTCCCTAGAATAGCTGAAAAGACTATGTATAGAACCTATTGAAAGATTTCTTCCACTATGGGAAAAAGGTTAAAAATTGGCGAGGTCCGATGTGCCAAACCATGAAAAGAATAGGAAAAAGCAAGCGTCAGTAAGAAAAAGTAATCCTAGAACGGAATCCTCTGGGACAGACAGGGCTCATTCTTCCACTGTGGCTCCTGGAAACCCGGGAAGCTAAATCAGGTAAAATGCCCTGGTAACCTCGGGAAGGCGGGACTCGTACTGCTAAACCAAGGTTCCAGGCCTCACAGGGGTGTGACCTAGTAGCCGAGCGGGTAGTGACAAACTTCGGGTACCCCCGCAAGGACAGAACCCTGCTTGGGTCACCGCGGCCCAGTATGGGTGGGTGAGGATTACACTGGTCCAGTCACCCTGGGGACCACAGCCCATGACGGGCTCCCGAGGCCGGGCAGAGGCGGCGGGGGTGGGGCCGGCCCGGCTCACCTTTGAAGAAGCGCAGAGCCAGGCCGTACAGCTCTTCCAGGCCGAAGCCCCAGCGCAGCTCCAGCTGCCGCGCCTCCTCCGCCGCGCCCCCAGCCGCCGTCTCCCCGGGCTCCGGCTGCTCCCCTGCGGCGCCCCGGCCCCGACCGGATCCGGGAGGGGAGGGCGGCGGCAGTGGCGGCGGCAGCAGCGGGGCGCCCTCCGCACCGAGCCGTTCCTCCGGGTCCGGGCTTAGCGTCAGGCCGTCGACGGACACTTCAAGTCGCTCTGTGTTCAGCACCGCCGCCATCTCCGGCTACTGCGCCTCCTCCGCGGGGACAGGCGGAGGCCACGTATCGACTTCCTGCTGACCTCTGACCCCCACTTACCGACACCGGAACTTCCGTTGCTGAGGGGCTAGAGGGCTCGGAGAGAGGGGCTGAGGCCCGGCGCCCCGCCCCCTCCGTCACCATAGGCCACGCCCCTCCACGACCGACCGCCACGCCCCCCCAGCTCCCACTGGTCCCAAATGTCCTTGCCCACCTGCACCCTATCTTCTGGGACCCCATTTCCTACCGGCGGGCGGGTGCTACAGGCCAGCGCTCCCCGCCCAACCCTCCCGCCACTCCGTTCTGTTCCGCCGCTGTCAGTGTCCGGCAGGGCTGGGGTCAGGCGAGCCCTGCGTGAGGGTCTGCACTGGGAGGGTGACCACCCAGGCAAGCGCCCTGACCCCCCTCCGGGTCAGAGACCCTTCACGTTTTAGGAAGTCGTGTGGTTGGCGGAGCTCTCTTACCCACCTCAGTTTTCTTTGGCCTTTACAGCAACTCCGAGGAAATGCAGGCCAAATGCCAAAGTTTTTTAAAAAAAGAAAACTGAAGCTGCAGAGACCTTCAGTGACTTCTCTTTTGTTGTAGACAGAGGCAGATCCTGCTTCTGCAGGAACTGAAGCTCATACAATTTGTGGGACTCTGATTAGGAAAAAGGGTACAAAAACTTACGAGCAGAAGGATAGAAAACTGAATATGTATAAGGAGAAAGAAATAACAAATGCCATGTTTAAAAGTTAGCAAAACCAGCCGGGCGCGGTGGCTCACGCCTGTAATCCTAGCACTCTGGAAGGCCAAGGCGGGCGGATTGCTCAAGGTCAGGAGTTCGAAACCAGCCTGAGCAAGAGTGAGACCCCCGTCTCTACTATAAATACAAAGAAATTAATTGGCCAACTAATAT
>VSMD01037379.1:0-11858 GCA_008750895.1 Mirza zaza
TGGGCAGTCAGTCCATTAATCATGCCTACGTAATGAGGTCCCAGTAAAAACTGTGGCCACAGGAACGTGGGCAAGCTCCCCTGGCCAGCACACTCTGTGCGTATTCTCACACATCAACACCGGGAGGTCAAGGCATCCCGACTCCACGGAGAGAGGGCGGGAGAAGCTTCACTTTCGGGACGCTCCTTGGGTCCTACGCTACACCTCTCTTCCTTGGACTGCTTTGAATCTGCGTGCTGTTCATGTAATAAACTGTAACCACGAGTACAATAGCTTTCAGTGAGTTCCGTGAGTGTTCCAGTGAATTACCAACCCTGAGGGAGGCTTGGGGAAGCCCAGACTTGCAGGTGGTGTCTGAGGCTAGAGTGATCTTGTGGAAGACAGTGCCTAAGTAGGCTTTGTGGTTCCCTCAACTCCGAGTAATAGGTAAAAATAAATAAATAATTTTCACCTCTAAACCCTAGAATCTAATACATACTGAACAACTCCTCACTTGCCAGGGCAGGCAGTGGACAGGCTGAGGGATCCACATGAGATGACCACAAAGTCACGGCAGTGTCAGGACGCGTTCTCCCGCCCCCTGTGCCTCTGTTCCTGCCAGACCAGGGTGAAGTTGGGCACTTATTCTGAGAACTCCATGACCAGGAAATGTCAAGACACACAAAGATCTCTAAAAATTGTACTCACCAGTAAATTGGTATTAACTGATCAACACCTAAGTGAACACATAGGAATAACATTTATTGGGTGTTGGGCAGGTGTGGGGGGGTATATACATACATATATACACACACACACACACACACACACATACATACATACATACATAGTGAGTGCGATGTGCACCACCTGGGGGATGGACACGCTTGAAGTTCTGACTTAAGAGGGGGGGGCAGGCACAGAATACATAACCTCAACATTTGTACCCCCATAATATGCTGAAAAAAATAAATTAAAAATAAATTGCCTTGTAGCCCAGTAAGTATAAAGTACTTACTTTTAATTATTTTTTATCTAACAATATAAAAATAAATTATTGGTCAGAACTGACTCCATGGCTATATGCCACTAAAGCAATAAAACTTATTTTTTTGTTTCCTATTTGAATGTAAGGGTGTGTCAATCTAAAGAAAAGTAGAATACACCTGCAATTCCTCCATGCCAGGTACCTCATGCGTGAAATACTCCGCTATTCTAGACTTAACAAGGGTGTCAGGAAACATATGTAGGCATTGTTAACCACATTACTTATCAGGGATGAAAGTATGAGAAACTAATTATTAGTTCCAACCCCTTAAGCATCAGCATAGTCCTGTAAATTATTATTTTTTTACTTGTACAAAGCAAGTCAGGTTAGGATCAGCGAGCTTTGCAAGATGAACCAAATGCAACGCAAGGTAATAGCAAGGTCCACGTCTGAACCCAAATCAGCTTGAACGGGGAGAACAGATTCATCTACCGCTGCTGCAGGCAGCCCCACACGTGGGTCCCTGACTGACCATGCTTCTCAGGAAAAGGGTCCAATCGTGCAAGTACTGAGACCAGAATCATAAATGCTCCACGTGGGGATCTGAGGGGGTCTGGGACATGAGGGAGCAGGACAGCAGTAAAAAGGGGTGGTGTAGACGGGGACGGACCATAGGGTGCATGCTCTGGGGGATGGAGCAAGAATTTAGGTGCCACTGGACACAGCACTGGCGTTTGAGTACTTCTAACTTCTTCGCATCATGAATGAAATTCAATGAGTCCTTCAAGGTCCCAGGCACTGTTCTAGGCTCTGGCAGACAGTAAATAGAATGGGCAAAATCTCCTTTTGTGGAGCTTATGTGCTGATGGGTTGACGCTATTTATTCACTAAGTTCCCTCATGTTTCCCTAAATCTCCATCTCTCTTTCACTCTCTCTCTCTCTGTTACTGTAACTACTCTTTTCTTAGTGGTAAATTTGAGCTGGAAACACATGTTCTTGCAGAGTAGAATTATAAATATGAATAGTAATGTTTACAAGTAATGTCAAAACCACATTAATTAACTCCTCCTGTTCCTCTCATGTCTGGAAACATAATTAAAATGATGAAAACTAAAAGGAATTTTACCATAATGGGTAGTCATGTTAGTGACACAGATCTCCTCTATAAAACATGGTAATGCTCTTAAGAAAAACAAGTTAGCATGTTTTGCAAAATTCAATTCATTAGCTTTCTTCCAAACAGGGATTATACGACTCCTTATATAAATGTTTATGGATACACTGAAGATATTATACTGAGGCTTTAATTCACAACTAAATGCAAATTTAAGCTCACATCAGTCAAACAGTATTCCTAATTCTAGCCTTTTGCCAAAGTTTTTGAACGTCATTTGCAATTATCTATAAACAATGTTTTTTTTTTTTTTTTCCAATGAATATGTCTTACAAGATATTGTTGAAAAGGGCTGGCCAAGCCATAGGGATTGGCATTTCTGTCCTTCAACAGAATATAAATTATACATGTATTTCACTTTATTGTAGCTTAGTTGATAGAGTTCTTTTTGGTAAATGGAGGTATCTCCATTGTGATATAACTGACCTATTTATATGGTGTGTGCTTGTGATATTAATATCTTACAGGTGTTTTTTTGGGTATGTTGGTAAAGCATCTTGTGCTAATGGACACATTTTTGTCTTTAAATAGTCTCTTCAGTTTCTGGGGATGACACCGGCCACTGAAAACATCTTATGGCCTCTGCTTTCTGTCCCTCCACCGTGGAGTCAGCGTTTGGAAGTTATCAAATATTATGCCTTTTTCTAAAATAATAGGTTCATAAATCTTGTCTCACCATCGTTTTAACTTATGTTTCCTAAATTACTAATGAGGTTGAATGTATTTTGATATGCTTAATAAGCATTTATATCTCCTTTGCAGAGAATGCCTGATTTTAATTTTTCTTAGTCCATTAGCTTATTATTATTGATTCATAGAAAAACTTTATATATTGGAAATATCAGTCTCCAAATTCAAGTTATATATGATGCAATTGTTTTCCTCATTTTTCTCATTTGTCTCAATTTTTTATCTTTTTCATACAGAGGTTAATCATTTTGTGTAGGTAAACTTGTCTCTTATGTCAGTGCTTTTGAAATCTACATTTTTAATATCTGAGAATTTGGGTCCGACCGAAGAGACTGAATACAATAGTTGTTGATGTGAAGTGTGGAGTTTATAATGACTATTAACCATTCAACTTGTGAGCCATGAGCTTCCTCTTCGAGGAAAATAATGGGTGTTCATTTTGAAACAAACGTGAAATGGAATCGCCGCATACTTTGTCCTCTGAAAAGCAGAATGTCTTCTATTTCTGCCCAACTTACCTGGGCTGTTTTCTATGTGATGGGCAGGCAGTCACCCAGGTGGTTAAGGCATTATCTTGGGATATATTATCTTGTTATTTTAGTATAAAACTTGCTGAAGGTCAACTCTCTTTTTGTCTTCTTAAATTTATTTCCTTTCTTATTGGTTCGTTTCCTTATTTCATGCTGTCCCAACCCATGTTGGATACTCAGCTAAATTAGGATGCTTAATGCAATGCAGAGTTCAGCTGTGAAGTGAGCATGCCATGTTTCCGGTCACTCTGTGACTGCTCTTGTGCTCATTTTCCATCCTCCCCGTATTCCCCTGGCTAAGAGCCAGATGCTGTGTTGCCAAGGTGTTCCCGCTTCAGTGGCATGGGCGCCAATCATCACCACCTTCCCGAATTGCCTGGTTAACAAGCATTATCCCAGACCCATTTTGCAAATGAAAAAGCTATGTGGGGAAAGATAAGCAAAATATGTTCCTGGGTGCCTTAACTAGGTAATACTCTGCCAGGTCACTTAGCGGCTGGCGTTTAAGAATTGAGGTTTTCTATTTCAGAATTTCCTGATAGGCTCCTGAGGAAAAGCACTCCTGGTCCAATTTCCTCCCTCTATGCACTTGCTCTTTATTTATGTGTGAGTTTTATCCCTGAGGCCCTTCATCTATTTGGGTCCTCTTCCTACACATAAGGCCTTATACTTGGCATTAGGGATGCAGACAGAAATAGCACATTTGAACCAAAGTCAGCCTCTGCTTTGGGGAGGAGGAAGAAATAGGTGGATGGCTATTGTCTGGGGTGGTCTTCCAGGGACCGCAGTCCGTTGGGGCTGGCATCTACCTTTGTAGTTTCCAAATGTTAGGAAGACAAATATGAAATTCATTTAAATAAGCCTGGCTTGAGTTTGGAGAGGTCACCGATCTTGGAAGACAAATAGATCTGACTTTGGATTCTGGAGAGGGAGCAGCGTAGTTTGCGGGCTGCGTCAGTGTGTCTGCACACACTATGGCTGACGCACTTACGCGGGTCTTCGTTGGACCAGCACCTGCAGAGCTCTCCACACATCCTCTGCATTTCACAAGCTCCCTGTGTTGTCCTCCTGCTGGGCCCCACCACCCTCTCTCAAGGAAGTCCACCTCTGCCCCTAAGGGGTGCAATCTGTCTCCCCTTCATCCTATAAAGCATAGTTGTCTAGTGTACCATAGACATAGAGAAGATTGTCCTCACCTTCATGCAATTCTGAAAAGGATGGGGACATGTTCATTTTATTGCTAAAAGCCTCGAGGTCCCTAAGCCCCTGGGCCAGGGAGCCATCATGCTGGAACTACAGGCTGCCTAATTATTCTCCAAAGTGGGGTTCATAGAAATCTTATTTACAGAGAACTCTTTGAAGACATACCTTCTGCTAGTTCTCATAGCCATCACAGGTTTTATCCCTGGAAAAACTGAGTAATCAGAAACCAGAAAGCTCAGACATTGTTGCTTGGACTTTTGTAGATTTCTTTCATAAAGTTGCATGGGAGCACACACTCTCAGCCTCCACTGAGGACACACAAACAGCGCCTTATGAAGTTGTTGCTGCATCTGCCATACAGTGGCCTTGTTGGAAACATCATTCAGTAGGTTAATTCCCACATGTGCAATTCATTTTTCAGCTGAGCTCAGAAAAAACTGGGTTTCCCAAAGAAACTGTTGTGCTTTTCTCTGTAGATAATGACAACTCTACAATTCCTTCATACAGCAAATGTTATTGACACCCACTGCTCTTGGCAAGGCAGGCGAGAACACAACATGATGTCTGCTATTGTGAAGACTACATTTGGGAGGGAGACGCAGACATTAAACAAGGAAACAAATCAAAGAAAGGAACAATTTCATAGAACGGATGAAGCCACTGAGAAATAGAAGAGGGTGATGAGATACATGGCAGTAGTGCCAACCAGTGACTTAAACAGGACTTGGGGAAGACCTCCCTGGGGGGGGTGTGACATTTCAGCTAAGAGCTTTTGCTACACAGGTGCTGAGTGAGGTGGAGATCTATCTGGCCACAGAGCAGCATATGGAAAAGAACATGCAGACCATGACTGATGGAAGAACAGAAGGGTGAGCCCAGAAGAGTAGGAAACAGATGCTACAGGAGCTTCAGGAGCACAGAGAGGGGTTTGAACATCATTATAAGGGAAACGGGAAATGCTGGGGGATGGACTGCTAGGCAGTTAGGAGGCTACCACAGCAGTCCACATAGGGATTAAGACCAAAGCCATGGAGAAGGAGAAAAGGAAATATTTATGCTACATTTAGAATTTTGAGAAAACACTGAGGGAATTTGTTAAGACAAGACCTGCCTCTTAAAACTAGAACCAGATGAGGCTGCTCATTGTCACTACTTCTAGTCAACATAGTGCTGGAAGTCCTAGCCAGAACAATCAGACAAGAGAAGGAAATCAAGGGATCAAGCATACACAAATGAGGCAAAGAGGTCAAACCATTCCTCTTTGCTAATGATACAATCTTACATCTAGAAAACCCCAAAGATTCTGCAAAGAGACAACTGGAATTGATAATTAAATTCAGCAGAGTCTCAGGTTACAAAATCAATATACAGAAATCAGTAGCATTCCTATATGCCAGGAACAGTCAAGCTGAGAACCAAATTAAAGACTCAATACCCATCACAATAGCAACAAAGAAAATAAAATACCTAGGGATATGTTTAAGGAGGTGAAAGACCACTACAGGGAGAACTATGAAACACTGAGGAAAGAAATAGCAGAGGACGTAAACAGGTAGAAAAACATACCATGCTCATTGCTCTGCAGAATCAACATTGTTAAAATGCCTATACTACCCAAAGCAATTTACAGATGCAATGCAATCCATATTAAAATACCAACATCATTTTTCACAATCTAGAAAAAATAATTCCACACTTCATATGGATCCAGAGAAGACTCTATATAGCCAAAGTAACCATAAGCAAAAAGAACAATTTGAGAGGCATCAATTTATCAGACTTCAAACAATACTACAAGGCTATAGTAAGTAAAACAGCATAGTATTGGCACAAGAACAGAGACCTAGACCAATGGATCATAACAGAGAATCCAAATATAAAACCATCCTCATATAGCCATCTGATCTTTGACAAAGCTGACAAGAACATATACTGGGGAAAAGAAACCCTATTCAATGAATGATCCTGGGAAAACTGGATATGAACTTGCAGAAGATTGAAATAGGATCTGTATCTCTCACCACTCAAAAAATTCAACTCACAGTGGATAACAGACTTAAATCTAAGGCATGAAACTATAAGAATTCTAGAAGAAAATGTTGGAAAAACTTATAGGACTAGGCAAAGAAATTATGAGGAAGACCCCAAAAGCAATCATAGGGACAACAAAAATAAATAAATGAAACCTGATTGAATTAAAAAGCTTCTGCACAGCCAAGGAAATGATCATTTGAGCGAACAGACAAGCTACAGAATGGCAGAAAATGTTTGCATGTTATTCATCCGATAAAGGGCTGATAACTAGAATCTATAATGAAATCAAACAAACCAGCAAGAAAAAATCAAACCACACCATTAAAAAGTGGGCAAATGACATGAACAAAAACTTTTTAAAAGAAGATAGACTAATAGCTAACAAATATGAAAAAACATTCAACATCTCTAATCATCAGGAAAATGCAAATCAATACCACAATGAGATATTACTTAACTCCAGTGAGAATGGCTTTTATCAAAAAGTCCCAAAACAACAAATATTGGCATGGATGTGGAGAGACAGGAACACTTATACACTATTGGTGAGACAGTGTAAATTAATACGAATTTACAAATTACAAATATAAATTATAAATGAATTAGTGGAAATTAGTACAACCTCTACGGAAAATAGTATGGAGGTACCTCAAAGAACTAAAAGCAGAATTATTATTAATAATACCATTTGATCCAGCAATCCCACTGCTGGGTATTTACCCTAAGGAAAAAAAAATGACATTCTGTAAAAAAGACAGCTGCACTTGAATGTTTATAGCAGCACAATTCACAATTGCAAAGATGTGGAAACAACCCAAGCACCTATCAGTACATGAATGGATTAATAAAATGTGGTAATATGTATATCATGGGGTACTACTCAGCTATAAAAAATGGTGAACTAGCACCTCTTGTATTATCCTGGATGGAACTGAAGACCATTCTTCTAAGTGAAGTATAACAAGAATGGACAAACAAACACCACATGTGCTCACCATTAAATTGGAACTAATCAACAACACTTGTGTGCACATACAATAATACGTTGTCTGAGATTAATTTTCCATTAATTCTTTGCCAACATCGGAAGTCATATCAGACTTGAAACGGTGGATGTAAAGGAAAGTGACTTTATGTATATGATTAAGACTTTCAAAATTATAATTCAAGCACTTCAACCAAAAATATTATATTAGTATTAATAAGTATCTTTAACCTATCCTTGGCATTTTTTATACTCTGAATGCATTATTTTTTCAAGAATACAACCTTTGGATAGCTCTCTAAGCATAGAGAAAAGCATTTTAGTGATCCTGCGATACTCATGCACGTCATCATCTTTTCCAACCACGGGTGTTCAAAACATCACTGTATTTCATCGCTATCATCAAAGCCCTAGCAGGGGCATATCAGTATTTATTACAGCAGACTTCTCTTTACCTGGAAGTATATGCAATACTCATATACTCACGCATATGTATGTAGCATGTGTACTACATATTGTCCATCAATATATGCCGATATCAAATGTGCACCAAAAATGTCCTGCATTCAAATCTAAATCAAGATTTTGAGATTCAATAGAATCATCTAAAGAATCTCTCTCTATACAAAGTATTCATCAATGCTATTAATAGCAAAAAACAATACACGGGGAGGAAATAACTCACTCAGGTTGCCGAAGACAGTTTTCCAGGTTTGCCTCTGATTTTGTGCGTGAGTGTGACAAACAGCAAGTTCCCGTGAGAGCTGGGAGATGCATCCCCCTCATCCCCAGGGACAGTCTACCTTGCCACGCCCCACTGACGTCACCCTGACTGTTACACAGGTATCAGAATATTTGTTTCTATTCATTGGTTCCACAAATGATAAAACACAAACATCTTTTCCTATGTAGACAACCAATATTTCTAGATGTCACAAAGTTTACCGAAAAAAAAAAAAAAATAAGTAACTCCTACACTACAAAGAAAAAAAAAATGTTCCATGTGGACTTGAGCACATTTTACTCTGAATTAGCTTTGCTTTCATATTGAGGCATTTGTGGTTTATTTCGTATTTCTATCAAGGGGATTGTGTGTTTGTGTGTGTGTGTGTGTGTATTTTAATCTTCTTATGGTGGGGACTATTGTTTTCACCTTGGCAATTGCATGATGGTTGGCATGTGGTAGCATCCTGCTACATGTTTGTTCAGTGGGTTAGAATTGTGTTAAGGCAGACTGGTCATTTGGATTCCATACCAAAGTTACTGACTGATGTAAAGTGTAAAATCCTATAAGATTATATAAGATTTTTTTTTAACTTAGAGCTCCTAACCTAACAAGCATATTACTGAATTCATTTACCTCCATAGGTCTCCATTGTGACTTCTAATACCTTCCATCACGGTACAGAGGAAATTGGATTCAAGAATAGCCAAGAGGAGCAGTTAGGGAGAATGATGCAATTTTAAGTGCAATTCTATGTGAATTACCTTCTCTTAGCATGCATGAGGACTCAAATCCTCTTGGTCCTATGTTCCGAGATTAGATTACATTTTCCAGTCTCCCCCAATAAGGGTGAATCCACATTCTTTGTTAAAAGTTTTTGGAAGAAAATAATATGCCAAAGTGCCACATACATGAACCAAAGGTGTTTTAGTTTGTAGGTTTTGAATGATGTGTATGTAAATTCTAATTTTTGCTCCTTAACTTAATTTCCATATGGTTATAGATAAAATTTTATTCTCCCAAGTCACCCAGGCAAGTTGATGTCACTAAGTGCTTCTGCGTAGTACTGTACATAGACAGTTATCTTCCACCAACAAACAGGGCTACATTTCTGGATATTCCTTTTAAAGTCTTGGACATATATAACTCTTAACCTTTCTTATAAAATCTAAGGAGGAAGAATTCTTTGTATACGTGTTTCCCAAATCCTCATATCCCTAAATAATCAAGAAAACAAAATTTCTTGAAGATAGTTATACAGGTATTATCCAAAATAATTCTCATGAAACACAACATATTTTTATTTTATATGGCTGATTTTAAAGTAAGATAATTCTTTAAAATAATCTAATGACTGGTGTGTGTGTTTTTGTTTAACTCAGATTTTTCAAATCCTTCTTTGTGTCCAATTAAAAGCAAATACAGTTTTGTTTAGCAAGTACTATGTTGGACGCAGAGTCAACACACAGAAAAGCCAACTGCATGTTTAAATACTAGCAAAGAAAAATGAAGATTAAAATTTTAAAAATAAACTACTTTCAGTATCAGCAAAGCCCCAAATATGTATGCGTAAATTTAGGAAATGACATACAACAACAACATGGAAAATTACAAAATATTATTGAGTGAAAATAAAGAAGATCTATCAAAGGCAGATATATACCACATTAGCAAATTAGAAGACACAATATTGTGAAGATGGCAATTCTCTAAAAATGTAATCCATAGATTCAAGCCAATCTCAACCCAAACTTCAACAGAATTTGTTTGTACTTTGTTTTCTGATTTTTTTTGAATGAACTGACAAACTGATTACAAAATTTCCATGGAAATATAAATGACTGATTATATAAGTACATAAGGAGCAATTCTGAAGAAAAGCAAAGCCGGAGCCCTCTACTACCAGTTACCGAGATCTATTCTAGAAATGGATTAGTTAAGGATGTGGGTGGTTGATGTGAGAACAGACAACTGACCAATGGGGAGGGCAGAGGTGAGAAGGCAACCTACCCAGTATAGTGGGAAAAAGATCATCTTGTCAATAAATGGTGCTAGGCCAACTGTGTACTTGTATGGAGAAAGTTACCAGGATCCTTTACCATTACAGAGGGAATGAAGATCTTAAAGTGACAGGTAAAATGATAAATTTTCTTGAGCCGACCACCAGAGAACATCCTTCTGACCTCTGACCAGGCAAATATGTTTTTAATCAAAATACTAGGTATCGACAATAAAAGAAAGAAATGTCAGTAGCCTGAGACACACTAAATCTGAGAAATTCTGTTCAAACCATTAGCCAGAGAGTGAGAAAAGATCATCACGACTGATACATCCAACAAGATTTGTGTACAGGATGTATAAAGACGTCTTACAAATCAATAAGAAAGAGACAACCTGCAAGGAAAAAAACAAAAGGCAACAGGCTTGAACTGACACTGCTCAGAGAAAGATACTAAAATAATCAATCCCTGAAACACTCTAAACAGTGCTTGACTTTATTAGCAGTCAGAGAAATTCAAATAAAAATTCCATGATGGGGAATACTACACTTCCACTAGAATGGCTTAAATGGAAAAAAAAGTGATTTATTTAACTTCTATCTAATTTTTCTCATGTTAAGAATGGAAACAAAATATGTCCTACTTCATAGGTTTATTGTGAGAACTAAGTGAGGTAACATAAGATGCACAGTGTTTTGAACAAAAAAAGTCAATAAACATGAAATCTTGTAGGTACTAATGCATAATAATTTTATATTCATATATATATGAACATATGTATATATATGTGTGTGTTAAATTTATATACAGATGTACACACACATATACACATTCCAGCTGTTGTTCTAACTGAATCCTGAGGTTTTCTGTGTTATTTAATCACTAAAGTATATTGAACTAATGCCTTTAAAGAAGAGTCTTCAAAAACTCTATTGGTATCATTTATTCACACAAACTTTTATCAATCAAGCAGTATGTATCATGGTATGGCTACGTTTTATAGTTTGGATAATCCACACCATTCATCAACCAAAACAACTAAAACCAGTCATCTTAAATCCATAGGGAAATAGCAGCTCTTAAATAATGTTACACAATCTCATGTGACAAGTATTGCTCAGAGTTATAAATCTACTTAATGATTGTGACAGAAAAAAAAAGAAGTTGTATTTTAATATATATTCCTGAAATTATTAAACTATATATTAAAATATTTACATACATACAGGCATATGAGTTTAAAAACACAGAGAGAGAGAGAGAGACTGTGTACATAGTATGATCAACGGACACAACTGAAGGTTAGAATTTATGAAATATTTAAGCTCCCACAGCAAAGATAACATTAATTCCTGTATAAAGGTTTCGAAAGCGTTTATTTTCCAGTAAAGGTAAACAGCAACATGAAAGAAATTCGCCAGTGTCAATTTTATTTATGTTCCTGCTGCTTTTATCATATTCATCAGGAAATATTTATGAAAGAATAAACTCAAGTGGCTTAGAATTCACTTTTTGAACAGGTAAGTTTGTTTAGCAAGCCCTCCACCGTC
>VSMD01037382.1:0-159056 GCA_008750895.1 Mirza zaza
AAGAATGGATTAATAAAATGTGGTATATGTATACCACGGAGTACTATTCAGCTCTAAGAAACAACGGTGATATAGCAAATCTTATATTTTCCTGGTTAGAGCTGGAACCCATACTACTAAGTGAAGTTTCCCAAGAATGGAAAAACAAGCACCACATATATTCACCAGCAAACTGGTATTAACTGAGCAGCACCTAAGTGGACACATAGGTACTACAGTAATAGGGTATTGGGCAGGGGGGAGGCGGGAGGGGGGCGGGTATAATACATAATGAGTGAGATGTGCACCATCTGGGGGATGGTCATACTGGAAACTCAGACTTGTGGGGGGAGTGGGGGAAGGGCATTTATTGAAACCTTAAAATCTGTACCCCCATAATATGCTGAAATAAAAAAAAAGCAACAAGAAGCCATGAATGACAAATCATGAATGTGGTCCAGAGGGAAGCATGACCTTGATAAAGGTTTAGGGAAACCACCCAAGAATTTGAAAATTTGATAGATTATTTCTCCTTCGGAATAAAGTGTGTGTGTCTGTGTGTGTGTGTGTGTGTGTGTGTGTGTGTGTGTGTGAGAGAGAGAGAGAGAGAGAGAGAGAGAGATTACTGCAGATGTATCCTGCACTGAGAGAACATGAGGGAAAGCAATAGAGATGTCAATTTGACAAATTTTAGCATTGATGATGGAAACTCAGTTTCTTCAAAGAAGAGTTTTCCCATCCCCTGCTTAGAGTGATGTGTTTATTAAAGAGTCTGTGTATTTTTAGCTGCATATGGAAACTATGCAGACGAGAAAGGAGGTGTGGGTCCTTCACTTAGACAGAGACCCTATATGAATTCCCCACTTTTCAGTCCCATGCCTTTCCTTAATCTCTGCTGAAACTGATCTGCTGTGGCTCTCTGGTTCACTTTGTCCAGAAAATTCGCCTCTGGTCTTCTGGTTGGGAATTGCGAATTGAGTTGGCTGTGTGGGGAGGGGTAATCATAGTGGTCCATCTGCATAAAATAGAGCAGCAGTAATTCAGAATTTCCCACAGAAGATTTTGTTTTATTTTGTTTTGTTTTTAATTGACAGAATAATTGTACATATTTTGGCAGGGAACAATGTGATGTGTTACATGTATATATTTTGTAATGATAAGATCATGGTATTAAGCATATTCATCACCTCTAACATTTATTATTTCTTTGTGGTGAAAACACTGAAAATCCTATCCTTTACCTATTCAGAAATATGCAATACATTATCATTAACTATAGTTTCTTTATTGAGCAATGGAACAACAGAAATTATTCATAAATGTAACTGTGCACCCATTGACCAACATTCTCCTTTCCCGTTTCACCACCGATCCCTAGCAACCACCATTTTACTCTCTATTTCCATGAGTTCAACTTTTGTAGATTCCGCATGTGTAAGATCATAAGGCGTTTGTCTTTTTCCTCTGTTCAGTGTGAAAAATTTCAAACAATCTTTCTACTTTCAGACTCCTGTCCTACCTCTGCCCTCTGCAGGGCCTGTTATGTATAAAAGCAGAGTTTCTAAAGAAGTGTATTTTGTTGTTGTCTTTTGTTTTTTTATTTCAGCATATTATGGAGGTACAAATGTTTAGGTTACATATATTGCCTTTGCCCCACCGGATTCAGAGCTTCAAGCATGTCCATCCCCCAGACGGTGCTCATCACACCCATTAGATGTGTATATATCCATCCACTCATCCCCAGTCCCTTCTGTCTGACACCTGATAAATGTTAGTACTATATGTGCACTTAAGAGTTGATCAGTTAATACCAACGTGATGGTGAGTACATGCGATGCTTGTTTTTCATTCTTGTGATACTTCACTTAGTAGAATGGGTTCCACCTCTGTCCAGGATAATACAAGAGGTGCTAGATCACCATTTTTTTTGTGTGGTTCAGTAGAACTCCATGGTATACATATACCACATTTTATTAATCCACTCATGTATTGATGGGCACTTGTTTTTTTCCCACATCTTTACAATTCTGAATTGTGTTGCTATAAACATTCAAGTGTAGATGTCTTTTTAATAGAATGTCTTGTTTTGCCTTTGGGCAGATGCCTAGTAATGGGATTGCTGGATCAAATGGTAATTCTACTTGTAGCTCTTTGAGGTATCTCCATATTACTTTCCACAGAGGTGGTACTAGTTTGCAGTCCCACTAGCAGTGTATGAGTGTTCCTATCTCTCCACATCCATACCAACATTTATTGTTTTGGGGCTTTTTGATAGAAGCCATTCTCACAGGAGTTAAGTGATATCTCATTGTGGTTTTGCTTTGGATTTCCCTGATGATTAGAGATGTTGAGTATTTTTTCATATGTTTGTTAGCCATTAGTCTATCTTCTTCTGAAAAGTTTCTGTTCATGTCCTTTGCTTACTTTTTGATAGGATTGTTTGATTATTTTTTCTTGCTGATTTTCCTGAGTTCTACATAGATTCTAGTTATCAGTCCTTTAAGGGATGTGTAACAAGCGGATATTTTCTCCCATCCTATAGGGTGTCTGTTTGCCCTTGTGACAGTTTCCTTGGCTGTGCAGAAGGTTTTCAATTTGGTCAGGTCCCATTTATTTATTTTTGTTGTTACTGTGATTGTCTTTGAGGTCCTGTTCACAAATTCTTTCCCTAGGTGAATGTCTATAAGACTTTTTCCAACATTTTCTTGTAGAATACTTATAGTTTCAAGCCTTAGGTTTAAGTCTGTTAACCACCATCATGTAGCATAATGTTCTGAAGAATCACCCACATCATAGCAGGATCAGTATATCACTTTTTTCTTGTTATTGAATAACATCCATTGCATAGATATAGCATATTTTATTTAGCCATTCATCAGCTGAAGGATTTTTTGGTTGCTTCCACCATTTGCCTATGATGAATAATATTGCTATGGAATCCATATATAATATTTTGCATGGATATATATTTCAATTCCCTTAGCATGTACCTAGAAGTAGAGTCATTGGGTCATAGAGTACTATATGTTTAACTTTTTGAAGAACTGAAAAACCTTTCCAAAACAGCTAAAGTATTTTTCATGTCCATCATTAATGCATGAAGGGTCCAATTTTTCCACATCCTCTTTATCATTTGTTATTATATGTCTTTTTAATAATAGTGACTCTCTTTGCTGTGAAAAAGCATGTCATTGTGCTGTTGATTTATATTTCCCTGATGGCCAATTATATAGACCATAATTTCATGTGCTTTTTAGCCATTTGTATGTGATCTTTATCAAAGTGTCTATTCATATCTTTGCCCATTTTTAAATAGAATTGTCTTTCATTACTGAATTTTAACAGTTGTTTATATATTCTGGTTACCTTAGGAAAGAAATGATTTGCAAATTTTTCTCTCATTCTGTGGATTTTTTTTTTACTTTTTTATGATATTGTTTCTATAGTACAAAATGGTTTTTAATTTTAATTTGAATGGTTTTATACAATCCAAGTCATCTATTTTTCTGTTGTCACTTGTGCATTTTGTGTCATTTGAGAAGTCATTGCTAAATCCAGGTGTGAAGATTTATTCCAATGTTTTCTTTCACTTGTATTTTCATATACATTTCCTCATCAGCTTATCAATTTCTGCAAAAAAAGCCATGTAAGATTTTGATAAGAATTGTGTTGATTTTTACATTAATTTGATAAGTATTTTCATCTTAATAATACTAAGTCTTCTGATCCATGAAATTGGGACATATTTGATGCATTAGGATCTTCTTTAATTTTGTATCAGTTTTGGAAAATTTTCAGTATATACATCTTAGACGTCCGTTGTGAAAATTTTATCTGAGCATTATATTCTTTTTGGTGCTATTGTAAATGAAATTATTTTAATTTTATTTTGTGTTTCATTGCCAATATATGGAAATACAATTGATTTCAGTATATTGTTTTCATATTCAGCACTGCTGAATTGATTTCTTAGTTTTATAGTATTTTTAGTGGATTTCTCAGAATATTTTGTAAATAAGATCATGTCATATACAAAAGTGATACTTCTTGTTTCTAATAAAATTATTTCATTGGTAAATAAAATCTTTTATTTTTACATTATTTTCATTTTATGTTTTATTTATCTCTCTATCTTGCCAAATTACACTAACTAGAACCTCCAACACAATGTTAAATAGATATACCAAGATCAGAAATGCTTGCTTTGATACAGGTTTTTTGGGGAAAAAAACATTCAATCTTTCACCATTATATATGATGTTACTTATGGAGATTTTATAGATGCTCTTTTTACTTGTGGAAATAGCATTTTATTTTCAGTTTTCTAATTATTTTTGTCATGGAAGGCCTTTGAATTTTGTCAAATGCTTCTGTATTTATTAAGGTGATCAAATATTTTGTTTTTGTTTTTTTCTGTTAATATGTTGTATTACATTCATGGATATTTTTTTTATGTTAAACAACCTTAACATTTCTAGGGTAAATTTCACTCCTTTATCGTATGTAATCCTTTTTACTTGTGGCCAGATATGACTAGCTAGAATCTGATGAGAATTTGTTCTGTCTATACTTATTAGAGACAATTATCTATAGTTTTCCTTTCTTATGGCATCTTTGTCTGATTTATTATCAACATAGTATGGCCTCATCAAATGAGTTTCAAATTATTCCCTCTTCTTCTCTCTTTATTTTTTACTTGGAAGAATATGTTAAAAAAAAAAAAGCTATTAATTATTCTTTAAATGTCATTTAAAATTCATCAGTGAAATTCTCTGAGACTGATTTTTCTTTGTGGGAAGTTTTAAGATCACTAATTCACTCTTTATATTTATTATGAGACCATTTAGAGTTTATATTTATTTTTAAATTAGTTTTGATAATATAAAGTTTTGTAAGAAGTTGTCCATTTTATCTACGATTTGTAACTTGTTGGCATATAATTTTTGTTAGGTTGGCTTAGGATGGAAACCCAAAATGTACAAAATGCAGTTAATGGAAAACTAAGATAATGATCATAAAGCCTGTAATACAATAGCCACAGGGGTCTGAAGAGTCTGGAGGTTGTAAATCTAACTTGAACAGACAGTTGCAGCAACTCCAGACATCCTTGTCACTACCATAAGGACAAAGCTACCCCCGTCCCTTATCTCTGCAGGATGGGACCAACACAGGGGTCCCAAATGGTGCTGGGGAAACTGGATAGCCACATGTAGAGGACTGAAACAGGATCCACACCTTTCATCTCTCACAAAAATCAACTCATGTTGGGTAATAGACTTAAACCTAAGGGGTGAAACTATTAGAATTTTAGAGGAAAACATTGGAAATATGCTTCTAGACATTGGCCTGGGCAAAGAATTTATGAAAAAGACCCCAAAGGCAATCACAGTAACAACAAAAATAAATAAATGGGACCTGATCAAACTGAAAAGCTTCTGCACTGCCAAAGAAACTGTCACAAAAGCAAACAGATGACCTACAGAATGAGAGAAAATTTTTGCATGCTACACATCTGATAAGGGGTTGATTATTAGAATATATTTAGAACTCATGGAAATCAGCAAGAAAAAAAATCAAACAACCCTATCAAAAGTGGGCAAAGGACATGAACAAAAACTTCCCTAAAGAAGACAGAATAATGGCCAATAAAAATATGAAAAAATGCTCAACATCTGTAATCATCAGGGAAATGGAAATCAAAACTGCAATGAGATATCACTTATCTCCAGTAAGCATGGCCTTTATCAAAAAGTCCCCAAACAATAAATGTTGACATGGATGTGGAGAGATAGGAACACTCCTACATTGCTGATGGGACTGCAAACTAGTTCAACCTCTGTGGAAAGCAATATGGAGATACCTCAAAGTGATACAAGTAGATCTACCATTTGATCCAGCAATTCCACTACTGGGCATCTACACAAAAGATTGAGTGACACTCTAGAAAAGAGACACCTGCACTTGAATGTTTATAGCAGCACAATTCACAATTGCAAAGTTGTGGAAACAACCCAAGTGCCCATCAATACATGAGTGGATTAATAAAATGTGGTATATGTTCACCATGGAGTACTATTCAGCTTTAAGAAACAACGGTGATATAGCACCTCTTGTATATTCCTGGATAGAGCTGGAACCCATTCTACTAAGTGAATTATCCCAAGAATGGATAAACAAGCACCACATGTACTCACCAGCAAACTGATATTAACTGACAAACACCTAAGTGGACAGATAGGAAAAACATTTACTGGGTGTCAGGCAGGTGGGAGGGGGGAGGAGGGGATGGGTATATACATACATAATGAGTGAGATGTGCACTGTCTAGGGGATGGTCACACTGAAGCACTGACTCGAGGGGGGAGGGGAGCATGGGCTATATATGTAAATTTAACATTTGTACCCCCATAATATGCTGAAATAAAAAAAATTATGAAATTATAAATTATTTTCTCAATTTTTATTAATATAACTAAAAAAATATTAAAGCGGCTATTCTTACTCGGTTACTCACTCTGCCTAGAGAAATACTCTATAAACCCAAGGCTTTTCCTTCCCTTATAGAGGATGCCTTTTTTGGCCTTCACCCATCTGCACCCACATGCTCAAATAAACAGTATTTTGCTTTGCCTGAGGCTTTGCATGTCTTCCTCTTAGCTCTGGTTCTAACAGCTTTTTGTAGCTGTTCTTTATAATCATTTTTATATTTTCAGTGTTATTAGTGATATCCTGCCTTTTATCTGTGATTTAGTAATTTAATTTAAGTCTTCTCACTTTTTCTTCCTGACTTTATTTTTTCCTTTCTTTTTTTGCAGTCACTACATCTAAAGGCCTGTCAATTTTGTTGATATTTTCAAAGAGGAATCTTTTGGTTTTGTTAATTTCATTTTGTATTTTTCTATTTTTCATTTCATTAATTTCCAATCTAGCTTTTATTGTTTCTTTCCTTCTGCTTTCTTTCAGTTAGTTTCTTCTTTTATTTTCTAGCATTTTTAGGTGAACATTTAGGCTATTAATTTGAGGTTTTCCTTCTTTTGTGGTACAGGCATTAACAACTGTTAAATTTCCTTCAAGCACTGCTTAACTGCATCCTGTATGTTTTATATGTTAAATTTTAATTTTTATTTTTCTTCAAGGATTTTTTAATGTCCCTTGTGATTTCTTTTTGATCCCTTAGTTATTTAGGAATGTAGTGTTTACTTTCCACATATTTGTAAATTTCCCAAATTTCCTTTTGTTAATGACTTCTAATTTAATTACATTATAGTTAGAAAATGTATTTTATATAATTGTATTCCCTTTAAATTTACTGATATTTATTTTAGGGCCTAACATACTGTCTATTCTGAAAAATGTTCTGTGTGTGCTTGAAAAGAATTTGTATGCTGCTGCTGTAGGATGCAGTGTTTCATAAATGTTTGTTAGGTCCAGATGCTTATGGTGTTTTTCTGGTCTTCTGTATTTTTGTGAATCTCTTTCTCAAGTGTTCTAAAATCTCTTTCTCAAGTGTACCATTACTAAAAGTGTGGTACTGAAATATCCAACTTTTACTGTTAAATTGCGTATTTCTCCCTTCAGTTCTGCAAGTTTTGCTTCATGTGTTTTGGGTCTCTGTTATTCGGTGCATATATGTTTATATGTTTGCTATTATTATAACTTTCTGATAGGTTGACACTTTATTATTTTAAAATGCCCCTATTTATGTCTATTTTTTTTGTTTTAATGTCTACTCTTTTTTTTCTAAAATTAGTATAACAATTCCAGCACTTTTAGAGTTTTTGATCATGATATATCTTATATTAGCCTAAATTGTTCTCATATAGACAGCATATAGTTACATCATTTTTAATCCACCTGAAAATATCTGCCTTATTATTGTATTATTTAATTAATTCATACTTAACATTATTATTGATATACTTGCATTTATAGCTTTCATTTTGCACTTTTGCTTTGTATATGCATAATAGCCACTCTACTTTTTCTATATCTCTTTGATTGTCTTCATTTGTATTAAGGGAGTATATTTAGTGAAAATTTAACTCCCTTATCATGATTTTAATGATAGCTTTTGGTTACTTACTACTTGTTCTAGGGCCTGAAATATACATTTTAACTTTGATTATATATTTAATTATATATATGCAACATAAATAAAAATAATAATGTAACAATTATAGAAATTTTATACATATGCAAAATAAATGAAAATATTTGTGTGCATATATATTGTTTTGTTAATTTGCTTTCTAAATCAAACAAGAAAAGAAAAAAGAAGAAATTTACAATCGTACTTTAGTTTGTAATTACTCACATAATTTTCCTTACTGGAAGTCTTAGTTTCATAAACCATCAAATTCTTATGCCTTGCTAAAGAAGTACATTTAGTATTTCTAGCAAGATAGATCTTCTAGTAATAAATTCTCATCGTTTTTATTTATTTTATAATCTCTTAATGTTCAATTTGTAAAACATTGTCTTATTGAATGTGAGTTTTTTATATGACAGTTTTTAATTTCAGCACTTTAAAAATATTGTCCTATTGTCTTCTCACCTTTATTATTTCTTACAAGAAATCTGCTGTTAATCATATTGGAGTTCATTTTTAAGTGATTAATCATTTTTCTTTTTCTGCTTGCAAGATTTTCTCTTTGTCTTTCAAAATTTTGAATATAATATGTCTGGGTATGGACTTCTTTGAAGTTATTGTACTTGAAGTTTGTTGAAATACTTATTAATGTCTATGTTTATATCTTTAAATTTTTCAGTCACTATTTAAATATATTTTGGTCCTTTTATTCCTCTAGTCTCCTTTTTATATTCTTTTTACAGCTATATTTTTGTGCTTAATGTCCAAAATTTCTCTTAGATTCTTCATTTTTCTTTATTGTCTTGCTTTCTATGTTCTTCATATTGCATAATTTCTATTGCTCTATTTTCATGTTTCCTAGCTTTTTTTCTGCCATGTCAAATTTACTATTGTTTCTTTCTAGTTAATTTTTTTTTAATCCAGTTATTGCATTTTTCAGCTTCAAAATTTCTGTTTGTGTCCTTTTTATCATTTATCTCTCTTTACTTATTCTGTATTTAGTGAGATATTGTCATTACATTTTATTGGTTTTCTTTATTTCTTTAGAAAATTATGCATATATATGTTATGTTATGTTGGCTTTAGATCTCTGTATGCTAAGTTTCCATCTAGGCCCTTTCATAGGCAGTTTCTGTTGTTGTTGTTATTGTTTGCCTACTTTTCTTCCTGTGCATGTACCAAACTTTCACATGTTTCTTTACCTGTCTTTTCACTCTTCATGAAAACTAGATGTTTTAGATAATATATTAAAGCAATTCTGGATATTGATACCCCCGAGAAGTCTGCAATTGATGTTTGCATGGTCATTTGCTTATTTGTTTAGTGATTTGGTGAACTAATTCTTCAAGGTATATTTGCAGTGCACAATCTTTAATGTCTATGTCCAGATATTTTGCTCTCATTTTTATCTTTTAGGTGGTCCTTGTATCAGCACAAGCCAATTATTGGTCAAAAATTAAATTAAGCCTCTTTAGCAGATTACAGTTTTACTGTTTTCTGCTCTCTCTCTCTCTTTCTCTGTCTCTGTCTCTCTTTGTGCGTATGGCTTGGAGGCTTCAATCACAGTTTAGGAAATCTGCTTTTTATTTGATATTCAGCTTGGAACTAGTGGCTTAGAGATTCTTTTTCTGCTTGCTACTGAAAAGAAGAATAATCTTCAAGACTGCCATGAGGTTTTTCTGGTTTCCTAAGAGAAGTGACTGCTAGGTTACTGTGGCTTATTGCTTAGTTGGTGCTTACAACCCTGTGTCAGTGAGGCTTCTGACCTAACTTTATGGGTCTGTGTGCAGTTTGCAGAATGTTTTCAAATCTCCCCCTTGTCTTGCTCTGATTGTTCCTCTGGGGTACAGCCTAGTATATGCATACAGATTTCCTGACCTCCACAGTTGTCTTTGGTCCCTGAATAACTCCTTTACCCTTGTTCTCTCTAATAAATGTCAGGCTGTTCTGCTGTGCTGTTTATATCAAACCTACAGCCTCCACTTAATTATTCTGTAGGAAGATCTGCATTGTTTCGGCAAAGGCCTTAGGCATGGAGCTATCCATTCTCTGTTCCAAGTAAAGTCAGTCTCTTCAGATGTAGCTGTGGAGCTCTTAGCCCTCATGTCTTTACCTGTGGGCAAGACCTTTGAAACACTGCTCCAGAACTGGGGACTGGATGTACTTTTCCCAGAATGGAAGTCCAACTCTACAAATTAAAACTAAACAAACAAATAAACAAAAATAACAGTCTTTTTTTGCTTATCTCTACTGGCATGAAACCTCACGTTATAAGGGAAATAAGCTAGGAACAGTCACAACTCCACTATTCCCAGCCTGCCATACCTGGGATAGAACTTCCTCTTTGTGAGGACTGAATGGGAAAAAGAGACATGGTCCTTTCTACTCTACCTGACTGGAATAGACCTTTCCATAACATTAGACAGGGGGTCTTAGATAAGAGATGCCAGAAGGCTGTGTCTCCAATGGTTAAACCACAGCCTTTGACTAGGACCTAAAGTGAGAGGAAGCCCTCATCGTTTTGGTTGCATATTCCCAGGATAGAGCTTTCATTCCATGGAGTTGAGGATGGGGTTAATAGAGTGGGCCTTGGTTCAGATGACAGAGACATTTTTTTGTCCTAAGAAGATTTAATATATTTTCTTGAATTCATGTTTGTCAATTTATATGCCCGTAGGGACAATTTCTAGAGTTATTTATTTTTCATTTTTTTGTAAAATTTCCCTGGTTAAATTATTATTTTTCTGTGGAGAGAGTTCTTTGAGCTCCTTACTCTATCATTCTGTAAGTCCTATTCCCTCCAGTTCTTCTGACTTATTTTAATTAAATATTTTAATTCAAATTGTATTATGTTGAAATTGCTTTAATATAAATGTTGCATATGTATTTAGAATAACACACAATAAACTTCCTCCCCTGTCATATGCAGAAAAATAGCATACCAAAGATATCCATATCATAATTCCCAGAATCCATGAACACTATACTTTTCCTGGAAAAGGGAAATTAAGATTGCAGATGGAATGAAAGTTGGTAATCTACTGATCTTAAATTAGGGAGATTATCCTGGATAAGCTGTGTTTTCCACAGTGTAATCACAAGGTCCTTAAATGTGGAAGAAGGAGGCAGAAGAGTTTGTGACAGAGTGATGTAATATGAAAAAGATTTACTGACTGTTGAGGGCTTTGAAGATAGAAAGGGAACATGAGCTAAGTAATGTGTACAACCTTTAGAAACTGGAAAAGACAAGGATGTAGATTCTTCCCTAGAGCCCCTAGAGAAGAATGCAGCCCTAGTTGCACCTTCATTTTAGCACAGCGAAGCCTATTTTGAACTCTTGACCTCCAAATCCATAAGGCAGCTAATATTGTTTTAAGTCAAGAGGTTTGTGTTACTATGTTACAGCTACAATAGGAATCTAATATGACTTCCATTACCTGTAAATGGCATTTCTTTTTGAAAAGTATTAAAACAAGTTACAAAGCCAGGAATCATAAAATAAAATGCCCTATATCTCTGAATTAAGAGAAATCTCTGTGTAACAATTTAATACTTGTAAAATGGATTGAGTGTCAGAGTTGGAAAGGTCTTTCATGATGTATACGAGGCCTATCCAGAAAGTATGCAGCCACTATTAATATAATGAGAACAGTTAGCGTGACACCATTGCAACCTGCCGCCCAAGGAGAGTGGACTGGAATGTGTGTGCATGAACAATAACAACTTCATTGTACTACTCAGTGGGGTGCTAGACACAATGAGTGAGCTTGTGTACTGTGTGGCCATCACATTCAAAATGACTGAGTGAGCAGAGCAAGGAATCTGCATCAAATTTTGTGTTAGGCTTGAACAATCCTCCATGGAAATTATTCAGATGATTCAGAAGGTTTTCTGGGACAATGCAATGAGTGCAGCACAAATAAAAGTGTGGCACAAACACTTCAAAGATGGTTGAGAATCTGTTTAAAGTGATCCACATTCTGGAAGGCCTGCAACAAGCAGAACACCTAAGAATGTTGAACCCGTATGGGTTAGGTTAAGAGATGCTGGGAGAGCTGTGTGAGGTCCCAAGGTGATTACTTTGAAGTGGACTGAGGCATCATTGTCCTATGTACAATGTTTCTTGTTTCTTATATCTTCTTCAATAAATGTCTCTATTTTTCCTATCATATGCTGCATACTTTCTGGACAGACCTCGTATATAATATAAATAATGATATATATATAACAAATATAATATATATTTCTTTTTGGCACTTAGTCCAAAATCACAGCCAATTCTTCTAACTTAGCGTTTTGTGTAATATAGGCATATAAGAAAATTGAAGATCTTAAACATTATATTACTTGCTGAATTATTGAAAAAAGTATTTTGAGAGATGCTAATTATAATCTAATAATTATAGAAAATGTCTGACATAAAATGAAACAATAAAGTTGTATTATATAAGAGAAACAAAATAGTAGCAGGAAAGAAGCTGGAACCAAAGGAAATATATAATCAAAATCACAATTATTGTATTTGAAGCAAAATGTATGTGGAACCTGAGAGCTGCTGATAAAAAGTATTTTATAAAAAAACCCAGTAAGTAAACAGTTATTTTCAAGTCATCACTATTTTTATCACAGGAAAATTTGTTGTTTTTATAAGAAATCTAAAATACACTATCAAATTTCAATTAAAATTATATTTCTTATATTCTTCATCAAATACACAGGATATGCACAAATATATCAGATGTTGATGATTATCTTCAAAGTAAGATGACTTCCCTGAATATAAACACAATATGAATAGCTGAGCATAGACAGGCAGCTGGCAAGTTCTGGACAAAAAGTTAAGAAATTTGGTGTAGGGGTAAAGAAAAAACAACCCTGCTTCATATTAATATTATGGCTCTGTCATCTACAATAATGAACTTGTTAAATTTATTTAATCACTGTCTACACTAAGGTTTGGTTTGGAGTTTCTCCTTAGTACTGTGGAACATGATGAGAGAAGAAGGTCACAAACTGATTAATAACATAGTATTTAAAACTACAGAGCATCATTTCACACATCCTCTTCTCAGTTTTGTAGAATTTAATCGATTTCAAAAATGTAATCGGGGCTCTGGGACATATTGGTGCTCCCTTAGGTATTTTCGCCTTTGGGATTATTTACCAATAGTTCCCTTCTCCATTCAGTTAATAACAACAGATGGACACGTTTTATTGAATCATGGTTCTACCTTCTTCTTGTCATCTGTTAATTAAGGAACATGTATTAAGAAATAGGTCCTTTTTTTTTTTTGCCATTTTCTTCTTTGAACAGAGATTAAAGTAACTTTTCATTGTTGTTCTTCTGTTTCTGTAAGCCTTAGTTTTCCTGAGACTTGTGTTTAGTATTTATATTTGTCTTTGGTTTTGTGTTCTTATTTCCATATTGTATACATTTTATGTAAGCCTTTTAAAGTTGTACTTGTTGGAGAGCTCCCTGGCCTCTCAGGCGATTGCATTTGCTGCCTTCTCTTTTTTCCCGATATAAAAACAAATTATATTTTCATAACTATAATAGAAATGTGTTTTTGAGAGCTTCTCAACTCTCTTGAGGCACCTTTCCCCCCAAACTGCACCTGAGCTGTGATTTTCCCACCCTCTCCTTTATCTGAAACATTTCCTTCCCTCTGAGATGATCTAGCAACTGAAATCTCTAGTCAGCCTTCTTCCACCTTCCTTCACTCTCTCTTTTTTTTTATTTTTATTTTTATTTTTATTTTTTTTTTATTTCGGCATATGATGGGGTACAGATTTTAAGGTTTCAATAAATGCCCTTTCCCCTCCTCCCCCCACAAGTCTGAGTCTCTTTTCTAATGAGCATAATGACCAAAATAAGTATGGAAGATTTCCATAGACACTTCAGAACAAACTTTTGGCAAACTGTACCTTTTTCCTGGGTAGTAGGTTTCACTCTGTCCAGGGTATCATATTTTCCACTTATGATCATCTTAACATTCATTTTGATTTTTTTTCCTTGTACAAAATATCATAAAACCAGGTGTTCTCTTTGTAATATTCCCTCTTTTCATCTTGGCATCTTGGGGATCTTTACCTACTCTGGTAAGTTAAGTGTAGAAGGAAAAAAACTCATGGTATTTTTCCTTTCCCTAAAGCACCTAAATATTGATTATCTTAAATGTGAAGACACTGTAATGGTCTCATTGAAGTTGTGATCATTTTTTATTGCACAGTTTCAGGGATATCAAATTCCTGAAAAATTCTATACTTTTACCCCTTCTTCTCTGGATCAAAAATGGGTCAAATATCCTATGTATGTATAACCATGCACTCTATACAAACCATTATATAGGCATTAATACACAGCATTTTAATTACATAGTTACCTGACTTCCTCTTCCACATTGCTGTTATCTTCTTAGAACCATGACTTTGATGAGTTAATTAACTTAGCATACAACTGAGGGACATGTTGAAAGGACACTCAGTAGAACCTGACAATTGATTACATGTGATGGAGGAGTAAAAGGGGCAATCCAGAACCATCCGTAGGTTTCTAATATCAGGGAATAGATAGAAAATGAGGCCATGAAGTAAAATATGAGAAACAGGTAGGGGATTTGTTTATAAGTATTTTTATGTAGATTATGGAGCTGGTTCTTATTATGACATCAGTATGGGTATATTATTATTGTGTATGAAAATAGCAAGAGTTTATAATGATGAAATTAAAGCTTAGATAGCTTATTTTGAATTGTCTAACATCACACAACTAGTGAATTGTAAAGTTAAAGTAAGTTTCCTAACTATTGGTTTCACAAATGAATTTACTTCCTTGATCAATATTTTTCAAGATAAATGTGATATTCATATTTTAATTTTGCATTCCCAGTGCCTTCCATGTGCCACAAAGAAGGCACTGAGTAGATGCTGAATTGGTGAATTTTTTCTTAGTGAAGTTATACTTTTTAAATAGTATGCCAAATGCCCCTAGAGTGTCTCTTCTCTTCAGACACATAACAATGACTAAGGTGTTCCAGAGACTTTCAATATAAGCTTGAATACAATCTCCATATTATATGAATTATTCAGTGCAAAATGAATGAATATCTGTAAAACACTTTCAGAAATATTTAATTTTTTAATTTGATTTCCAGAAGCTGCTTTTAGAAAGAGTTAGGGAGAAAAATCTTGCAATCAGACATTGCCTTCCCATGCTTAGAGCAATTTGGCCCTTGTTTATCTTGATTGTTCACAGCCTTTTTCTCAAAGTTGCTACACCAAGAAACTCAGTTAATTATCAGGGAAATGAAAGCAGAATGATCACTGGAGAATATATTCTTTTTAATACAACTTGAAGAAACCATATTAAGAACAGATACTGATGTATTAATCTAGAATGTGGAATGGCAGACTAATACCTGAGACACAATGCTGGCTCCCTGAATGTTTTTGTATACAGCATGAAATAAAAATGTTTGTTAAATTTTTAAATGGTTGAAAAATTCAAAAAGAGAATACTATTTCATGACAATTTTATGAAATTCAAATTTCAGTGTTTTTAAATAAAGTTGTATCGACTATGCATAATTTATTTGCATATTGTATATGGCTACTTTCACAGTCTTTTGGCAGAGTTAGGTAGTTGTAACAGAGACCATATGGCCCACAGAGCCTGATGTATTTATTATCTGGCCTTTTCACTATCCTTAAAACTATAAGCTTATTATGTATTTTTAAATCTTAATTTCACAAGCTAACTTTATTCCCAGCTTTCTGAGGGTTTTGCTATTATCTTCCATTATTCTATTTAGTAACTTAGTTTCTAATTTCAGTAATCTATGCTTTTCCTAGTTCTTTATTCCTTTCTACCACATTTCTTTATGGTGACTTGGTAAAAGTTGTTAAGAAAGACCCTCCAGCTGGAGCAAGCACAAAATTTGATATTTGGATAACAGCACTTTTTCTTTTAAGCTATTAAAGTCCAAGTTATGTATCTTAAATCAGCATAGGATTATAAACTTGGATTTGAATACCAGAATGGCTAAATCAAACACTGCCTGACTAAAGAGATTTAGGTGAATTCTACCAGGAATAGTGCAAATCTAATTTAAGTACTAAACGACCATATGATATGCTATTCATATTATAAATGTTCTTATTGATAGTTTTGTTTCTTTTATCCTTTGAGGCAATATATAACCATAATATAATACATATGAAAAGCTATTTTTGCACATATTCTGATTTAATCTCAAATATAATTGGATTAGTGTTAACATTTTTACTCATAATAAAAATTGATTATGTATTTGTAACATTTATATAAATTTCTAATAATGAAATTACAGTTATAAATGTACCCAGAGAATACTGTTAAATTCCAAGGTTTTAGTTCATATAAGTCATTTCTTGTAAACCTGATTTTATTTCCTGGTGAAAATGGGAGCTCTGAGTAAATCTATATTTATTATAAATATACACATTTTTAAATATATTGAAAAAGAGGGACTTCTTTACCAACTCATTTCGTATTCATTTATGTTTCTAACTCTTGCTGTCTTTCAGTGTTTCCCAAGATCAAATGTCAAACACCTTCATTCTTCAAATCTCCAGTTAAGCTCCCTCCAACGAGGCATTTCTTCACTATTTCATATCTAATTATGTCTTCCTACTCTTTCATACTTGTATTAAATTCAATGCAGAGTGCTTCTGTGACAATTATCACATTTATTGTAATTGCTGGTTTTATGTGCATAAACTATAATTTAGGACTATTTCATTTCATCTTTATATTTCCATAGACTGGCATATCCAAAACCGCAAAATAAACCACTAGAAAGGAATTAATGAAACTTGTGGTTGAATTGAGTATCATGATGATGCAGTTTAGTACAAAATAAACAAAGAACTCCTTATAAGAACAAATGAATTCACTCCACTTGTTAGGAAGCTTGGGCAAATTACAATAAATCATAGGATAAGGTACAAGAAAAATTCCAGGGAGAAATATGTATCTACTATATTCACAAATATCTAAAAAACTAAGCTATCTTATATAAACAATGCCAATAAAGAACTGGCAAAAAATGATTTGACAACCTTGATACTTATTCTCAATGCCAATTTTTCATTCTTGCCAGTTCAAAATCATACCTCTCCAAGATAGTATTTGGTCTCACAGGCATCTGATACAGAAAATAGATCATGCTATCACATCACAGATTAATGTAAATATATTTATTCAAAGTGCCAAACTGGAATGACAGAGCAAACCACAGCACAACTTGCCAAATGGATATGAACTATACAAGCTAATAACTATCTGAAATAGTATCAACCAGTATAATCTGTGACTCAGGCAGAGTGCAAATAGCACCAGCAGACACTTGTGAATCAGCCATTATTTCCTGTGAAAAGTATTTTTTTCTCTTACCATGATGACTTTGACTCAGAAAAGGAGTTTCCAGAACAGGAAATCAGCATATGTGGTTTACACTATTTATCCTTTATTCCACCTAAGAATATCACTTTCATATGCCAGGAAATTGAAAATGACTAAATCATTCTGTTCTTTATTATTTCACAGACATCATTTGATATATTTCCAATAATAACACTATGATATAAATCACTGATACTGATAGCTTTTAAATGCCAAAATCAGTGACCTTATTTTTTGCCTGTTTCCTTTATGTTCTTGATGAATGAAGGTTAAAATAGTAAAGAAAGCAACGACTTTGTTTTAAAAGAAAAAGACTTCATCCTGTGATTTCCGAATCCTTGACACAGATAAGAATAGCAATCTAGGAGTAATGAAGAAAATGTAGAAGAGAATACTCAGGGTGACATAGAGGCAGATTCCAAAGAATGGCAGTATTAACGTTTCAGATATATAAATTGTCCCAGTCATCTGCAAAAGAAGCCAGTATTCTCTGTTCTGCATTAAGCAGTTCAAATAATGGTTCTTAGAAGAGAAAAAAAATAAATCAAGGCGTAGCTCTTTTTAAAGAGCATTTGTTATTCAATGACCTCTGGCCAATCAGAAGGTTGCACATTCTGCTTTACATATACTTAAAATTTTGTTCATAATTATGAAAAGTTCTCACATTTTGCTGTCTCTTGTAAGCCCCAGAATAATTTCATATAATTTACATGAAGTTATCAAGATGGAAATGAATAAAAATTTCTTTTTCTATTGAGCTAGGAGATGTAATTTATATCATTGAATTAAAATACAGAATGATTTTGTTCAAGTTAATTCAATATCAAACATTTAAAGAAACCATCTTTTATTTTCTTAATTTTAGCTCAGTAAAATTATATCATTTAAAATATAAATTATTAGCCTAAATGTAAACATCCAAATATACTCATTGTGTATTTTTTATTTCCAAGCACTGTGTCAAATATATGCTTCCTTACTTAATCTTTCCACTAGCTCTCTAAGGTCAATATCATTACCACATAAGGATACCAAGGTTTAGAAAAGATAAATCAGTTGCCCAAGAATGTACAGCTACTGAGTGTAAAACTTAGGGTTTGCACGTCCATTTGTCTTAACTGAGCACCTCAACACTTAATGCATGCCAATCCACAAAAAAGTATCGACTCACTAAAAATTCCTGTTTCAACTTGAATTTTAGTAGCAAAAAAATTATGTCCTCTAGAAGTTAAATGAACATTAATATGATCACAGTGAGCAATTTTCTATACCTGCAGATGGATTTATAGAATTAATTCTTAAATTTATTCACTACATATTATAAAACATCAATTGCTAATATATGATTATAAAACATAACAGTATTTCTTATGTATTTAACACTAATAAAAATATTCAAGAATAGACTCCACACATACTCACCATCAAACTGGCACTAACTGAGCAACACTGTGGTGCTCACACAGTAGTAATATTCTCCAGGGATTAGGGGGTTGGAGGGATAAACTCACAATTAATGGATGCCATGAGCAGTGTAGAGGGGAAGGGCATGCCTCTAATCCCCACTTGGGTGGGGCCAAGTCATAAAATGTAACCAAAATGTACCCTCATAATATCCCGAAATAAGAAAAAAAACTATTCAATACATTGTCTTAATTCTAAACCTTCTATTTTATTTTTTGAATTGATTTTCTTCTTTATAGGATAATCTCATAAATTCATCAAATTTAAGAAAATGGGGTTTTACCCAAATAAAATGAGTCCTCAGGATTAAAAAGGCTGGATTATTTCTACAACATTTGAAAGACACTCGAACCTGAGAAGTTGTTTTTGTTTATTTTGGTAAGTTTTGTCATCCAAATTCCAAAGGAACTTCAGAAAGAGATTATAACCTTGAGATTTTACTTTGAACTTCTCACCAGATTGACGATATAATTAAACTGCAAATCCAAATATGAGAAGCTATTTTCATTCCCTGGGTTTTGCTGACTCAATGACTTTCATATAAAGCATAATAATATTCCCCTCTTAGCTAAATATCTAAACACAAAAATAGAAATTCCCAACATTTTAAATTTCATGAAATTTTCATTTTCTCTAACATCTCAACAGCCATATGAATTATTGGAATTATATGCCTCTAATAAGATATTTATAACCACACACCTGCTGTTACAGGGTACTAGTGAATTCATATAAAACTGCTAATAAAGTCTAAATTACAATGCTCAGTACTGGTGTTATCCCTAAGAAATAATATGATGATTACCACAAATGAATGCAAATGCAAATACTTTGCAAAAAATTAAGTTAAATAGTATATAATATGATAATATTTAGAATTTTACCCTGAACTTTCTTTCAGTTATTAAGTAAAATAGCCAAAAATGTGAGTCAATTCCTATGTAGCTATTTACTTTCAATTTTCATAGTATAGTTCTACCTTTGAACTCTGTAGTTAAAGCATATTTTAGTTCTTGTAATCTTCAGATCAGTCTTCTGATGGTTTTGAGGCGCAAATGCACTGGAGTGGACTTCATATTGTACATGTCCTTCCTGGGAGTAGTCTAGGGGGAAAAGAAAGATCTTTAGCTTTGGAGTCATTCAGATCTAGCTTAAAATCTCTGTTCTCTCAATTACTAACCATATACTCTATGGCAAGGCAATTAATAATCTGAAATTTGAGATAACATACAAAAGAGAGAAATTGATGCCTACTATGTACACAGCAATATTTGTCAAAAATATTGGAGACAATCTAGGTCTCACATATTTGTTGAATGCATTTGAGAACAAGGAAAATTCTTATCTGCCCTAGAGAGTTATAGTGAAGGTTATCAGAAATCAGATGTCAGAAAGAATGGAACATAATCCTTGGCAATTTAAAGCAACTATCAGGTCTTAGTTTCTCTTTTTTTATTACTTCTTTTTGTCATGAATATTCTTATGATTCCTAGATTGCTTGCCTTTTTTTGTATGTCAAAAGATCACTCATCTATATGAATTATCCAAATTTATTGCTCTTTGATCATTTTCTTTGTTTAAAATTATTGAGTCTACAGGAGTAGTTCATGAGGTTGTCTAACAATGTGCTGTTTGAAATTTTGTAGAGGAACCTTACTGAAGTACATGTTGAATATTTTTTCTTGGGAAACCTTGGCATGGCCAAAAATCTTAGTTATTATTTTAAATATTTTCAGTTATGTAAATTTTACCAATATACATTTTTCATGTCTAATTCTAAACCATTTGTTTTCTCAATAGTTTTGTGTGTGTGTGTGTGTGTGTGTGTGTGTGTGTGTGTACTTTGGTTGCAGGAATCAGAAACTGCTTTCAAATCAGCTTTTAAAATAATGGGAACTTATTATATAAAATGAATGAAAATTCAGTTTTTATTGAATAGGTCAAAAATGTAGTCAGGGTTCAATTTCATCTATATACATCCTAGCTC
The DNA here is from genome assembly GCA_008750895.1 of Mirza zaza. NCBI lineage: Eukaryota > Metazoa > Chordata > Mammalia > Primates > Cheirogaleidae > Mirza > Mirza zaza. The sequence continues at coordinate 20,962 of VSMD01037382.1, forward strand.
ATCACTTTGTTTTGGATTCTTTTGTGGGAAACTCCCATTTAACATCTGAGAGGTGTCTGCCTAGTATTTCCTGAGATTACATTATTACATTCTTCAGTGTTCAAATCCAGCAAAAAGAAAAGAAATTAAAGAAAATCCACAAGCCTTATTAGATTTATATATAGGGAATAGAGTACTTTAATTGTTTTATGCCAATCAGTCATATTTCTGAATATAAGGGTGATATTCAATCCAATTAAACTACATAGCTGGAAAATATGAACTGAGGTTATTAAAAAATTGGCAGCCAATAAATATAAGTATCAGTCTAACTCTTTGGCCACCCAATTAAAAAATTATCTTCTCATAAATGACTTCTAAAAATATATCTCAGGATACACACACATACACACACACAGACACATATACAGATACTTAACTCCTCTTAAAAGGAAGGAAAAATCTGATGTTATTATATTCAATTTTATACCCAGGATTTCTCTGGATGATATGCAAACCATGCTTCTTTGTGAAATTTGGCTGTAGCTTACCATGGTCTGACAATCTATCATTAAATAAATAAGTTTAACTAGGCCTAGCACTTCCAATATATTCATATGGAAAAAGCATATGGAAAGTATAATAAGACACTCATTTGGAGAAACTTAATGGTCACTAGTTCATAACAGATATCACATGCAGTTGAAATAAAATAAGAAGCTGTTTCTATGCTATCATTAAAGTGATGTTTTGTTTTGTTTTGTTTTACAATCTAAGACTTTTGGTTGTGTTTTCTGGAAGATTCTAGCTTAGTCATTGTATTTCATTCTTGTTGATTCTTCTTTCCTTGAGAAATTTTTTTAAATAGTTGCCTCTATTTCCTCGGCCACTATTCCCTCTGTTCCATAGGCCACTTCAGGTCTGTTCAAATTTTAGGGGCTGGGGATTGCTATAGGTCTTAAGAAATCATATACTCTGACAACCAAAAGTGGGTTGTCCTTGACAATAGAACGTATAGAAAAACTGAATAGATTTCTATTCTATTTATGATCAATTCCAGAGGTATTTTCAAGGTATAATTTTTGGTCTAGGAGAGGCATCTTGAGTGACTCTTTTTTTTAAAACATATAAATGTGTCCCTTGTCATTCTTTCAGACTTCGTTTTCCTGGTATTTGCCTCCAATGACAAAAATTATGATAATTTCACCTGTACCTATGTGTAATTCTGGTTTCACTGTTAAAATTACCCTGTTTGCCCTCAATAATGGTATTTTCAAAGCATAGAAGGATTATTACATGTTTGTGAAATATCTATGGGGCCAGGTTTCTCCTAGGGTCCCAAGTTTTTCTTTTCTAATTTTCCATCTCTCAGGGTTTTCTAACCGTCCTAGGTTCCAGATTAGTTCATTCAGGTGCCTTTGTTTATAGTCCCTAGGTAGAAAACTCTCCACTAAAAAAAGCCGTATTTTTTTCACTCTATGACTCCAGTGGCCAGTTTTGTAGTATGCTTTCTTTTATTCTAAGAAGTTGCCAAAAGATGCAAGAAGTATTCAGCAAACTCCAACAGTGTGAAATTGTCCTACCAAATTTCCTAATGTTGTAGTCTAAAGTGACACATGATCTGTGTTCTCAGTTACATTAGTCCATATCTTATAAAGGTAGAAAATGGATTGCTGATTCCTCTAAGATGATCACTACTTTCACCAGACAGAAAGGAAACAGTGTGGCAGGATATCATTTCGACTTCAATAAGCTCACTCCAAACACTTCTTCAGTGCAAGCAGGTATATATAATACTACTGTAAAACCATAAAAACTTATAATAACCAGAATCTACAAAGAACTCAAGCAAATCAGCAAGAAAATATCAAAGAACCCCTTTAAACAGTGGGCAAAAGGCATGAACAGAAACTTATCAAAAGAAGAGAGACTAATGGTCAATAAACATATGAAAAATGCTTAAAGTCTCTAATCATCAGAGAAATGCAAATCAAAACAACAGTGAGATATCATATAACCCCAGTGATAATGGGTTTTATTAAAAATTCCCCAAACAATTGATGCTGGCTTGGATGCAGAGAGAAAGAAACACTTGTGCCTTGTTGGTGGGATTGCAAACTAGTTCAACCTCTATTGGGACTGCAAACTAGTTCAACTTCTATTGAACCTCTAGTTCAACCTCTATTCAACCTCCGTTTCTATTCTATAGAAACAGTACTCCATAGAAACAGTATGGAGATTCCTCAAAGAACTAAAAGTAGATCTACCATTTGATCCATCAAACCCACTACTAGGTATTTACCCAAGTGGAAAAAAATCATTAAATCAAAAATACATGGGCACTTTCTAGTGTTTATTACAGCACAATTCACAATCACAAGGATGTGGAATCAGCCCAAGTGCCCATCAATTCATGAGTGGATTAACAAAATGTAGTATATATATACCATGAAGTACTACTCAGCCATAAAAAATTAATTAATACATTTTGCAACAATCTGGATGGAACTGGAGACCATCCTCCTAAGTGAGGTATCGAAAGAATGGAAAAATAAACACCACATGTACTCACCATTAAATTGGAACTAAGCAATCAGTACTCATGTGTACAGATGGGAGTAAAACTGAATGGAAATCATACAAGAGGGATGGGGAGGAGGGGATGGGTGAAATCATACCTACTGGGTACAAAATACAGTATCAGGCTGATGGTACACTTATAACTTTAACTCAAGCAGTACAAAAGCAATCCATATCACCAAAACATTTGTACCCCCATAATATTCTAAAATAAAAGGAAATAAAATAAAAAGTATAGTTAAAAAAACCTCTCATATAATATTCTCTAAGGCTCAAAATCCCCTGGACTAAGCCAAGACCAAAAGATTCAGAAGAAGTTTGGGTTTCTGAATATGCAAAGCAGGCTACCTCACTCACCTGAATACTGTCTAAGACTGCTATGTAGGCAAGAAATAAATTTCTGTTGTATGTACCCATCATAAGTTTGAATCTAGTTGGCATTTTGCTTAGCCTACACTAACACAGACATCATTATTTAGCATGACTGTTACATGGTGGATAATGATAAAACTGACAGCAGAGACTGGAAAGGATTCCCACGTCATGCATTGATTAAAAACACTTAAAACACTTGATCACACTGTGGCTTCAATAATTCAAAAGGCGAAGAGTCTACCTTTAGTGTAGTTCCAGGGGAAGATATCCAATAGAGACCATCCAGACAGAATTTTATTGTTGCTGCCTTTAGCAAAATTTTAATAAAAAGAAATTAGCTCCAGTAAGAACTTGGTGTTTGAGAACAGAGATCTAAGGGGATAAAGAGTCAAGGAATTAAAAGCTTTTTTGAGGTGGAAAGTCAACTGCTCCTAGGCTCCCAGCTTCAGAATATAAAGTTTTCTATCCAATCGTGTTACTTTATTTGGTCTCAAAGTTAAATTGACTCCTATTAAAATGAAAGAGACTTGAGGACAAAGAAAAAAAGATAAAAATAGGTCTAAGAATTCTTTCCTGGAAATAAATTTAGTAAAAATTACTGGCGTATGGAACTGAATGGAGGGAAGAAAGATCAGAAGTCTATTGAGGTCTTTTTGAAAGAAACCATGAACTTGAACAAAAAGACCTGTGACTGTGAAAACCTGGGTTGAACGACCTGGCACAGAGTATATTCCCTAATATCTACTTCAGCTGTGGCCGCACAAGTAATGGCCAAGAGAGGGACTCCAGTAGATAGAGCCATAACATAATAGTAGACCCCAGATGCAATCTTATCTTTGGAGAAAATCTCTATTTTTCATAGAATGCTGGAGGAACGAGGTAGTAGAAAAGAAGGTTAAAGCTCAAGCTACAAGGTAGAAAATCAATATAAACTCTTGGTACTACGGAATACATCAGCATGAAAGTAGACAAGAACATACTAAAGAATTAATTGTTGTCAAATCTTCAGTTTAAAATCTTGATGAGAGCTAAAATAATATGCCTTTTTTATCCCCAACACCCTTGAATGCTAAAATGGGGAAATTCTAGAGAAAACTGGGACAATTGGTCACTGGATAAATATATAAATAAATGATTAAAGAAATTTCTAGGGACATAATGAGATGAGCCTACATATCTAAGATTGGCGTATATTAATTTCAGCCATGTTAAATAGAATTTTCAATGATGAAGAGAAAATTACATAATCTGAGCTGTCTGATACAATAGACACTATATACATGTGGCTATTGAATGCTTGAAATATGGCTAATACAACAGATAACTTGACTTTTAAGTTAATTTAATTAATCCAAATGTAAAATTAAATAACCATGTATGAGCATTTGAGTTGAGCTACTCATATTTCTAGAATAAGAGATGATCATGATATATTTATTTATTTCAGATACAATCTTATCAGGATCCAAATAACCTTCATTTGAAGGCAAGTCTTCTCTTTCAATTAACATCTGTTCATTCATGTATTGAACCTGTCCTTTCTTGTCTTACAGAGTACTAGTTAGCAGTTTTAAAGACAGAAAGTATCTTCTAAAGCCTAATTGAAGAGGAGATAACAGGATATTATTTTGCTTCATGTTCACAGAATGCAGTCAGAATTTCAGGACATAACTTTGTCCTATGTATTTCCATCAAGAATTTTTTTATTTGGCCTCACCTTTTCCTCGTAGCCTGATATCCAATTATTCTTCCAAATAGTCTTTATATTGTAGATGAATCTCACTATTATACCTGGAAGTCATTTCCTCAGCTGTAACCAACCTATCATATATTTCTCTTTCCCTCTCCTCCCTCCTTTTTATTTTTTAAAAATAAAACCTTTATTTTCTAGTTTAAAAACAGTCAAAGATCATCTTCTCTTTTCAATTTCCATCTCCCTCCAAATTCAGAAAAATCAATTTTCCTACTTTATAATTTCATAATTCTTACACATAACTATTATAGTATTTATCATCATTTATCATGTATTTCTATTGATTTATGAATGACTTTTCCCTTTAACCTCTGAATTTCTTGAGATCCTGTTGACTTTTAGGTTTGAAACCTTAGGTTGAATTTTCATTCAAACACATTTTTCTGATAAAAGCACATTCATTTTGCTACCCTGTTAGCAACATTAGACTCTCTCTTATAATCATTTCCCTTTGCAACTTTGGGGTACAATGGAGAATATTCTGTCAAAAAAAAAATCTTAGCATAGTTAATTGACCCCAGGGACCTGCTAACCTACTCAGGAATAGATGAAGTTTCAGTCTGTCTCAATCCAGATTCAGAGTAGGAAATATAATTTATGAAGATTTTATAAATAATATTTCCCTGTTTTAAATATTCTCTTAACTACTTTTGCCTGTACTAAAATGTTCTCACAATTACTCAGTTTGACAGTTCCCATCTAGCCATTATATCTTTAGCACTATATCAATACAACCCATAATGGGCAACCACAGTCACACACAAGAAATTTTGCCTTTCCTGAAGTCCCTAGAGTCATATTGTCATTCCATATTCTACCAAATCAGAGGCTTATACTATATGATTCAGGAAGCCTATGGGACATGCTCATTCCAGAAAGCCAGTATGAAATGTGATTCCTTCCAAATCTTCCTGTTTGACATTCATATATCAGAAACCATAAATTATCAAAACATTCTAGGATAGCAAGAAAAAATATGAGTATTTTCACCTTTCTGCTATCAATAACCTAATCACATGAGCCATAAACAAACCCAGGTAAAAATCTAAAATGAATTCAGATCCCCATTTTCTAATGTCAGGCAACTCTACTGTGAAGCAAAAGAAATATTTTGGCCTTGTTTGTCTTGGGATAATTGTATCATTTGGTTAATTAGAAAAAGAAAGTATATCCAAGTCAAATTACTTCTACCTTTAGCTTTCGTCTCTTCATGCATATGATTTCAGGACCTCTGTAACTCTTGCTGCTTCTCAAGAATTTAACACAATGTCTAAGTAAAGGGTAACGGTGAGGGTTCACAAAGTTCTCATTATTCTCAATCTTCTGTTTGATCAGTTTTTATTTCTGAACAAGTCCTGTCCTATGAATTATTGTTGATCATGGAATTTGGGGACAACTCACTAATTCACTAGTTAGTTTTTGTTGCACAGAGTTCACAATACCAAGCGTTTTTGGTCAGGAACTAGTGTGAGTCTCGTTTACTTCTATTATATTACCCAAGTAATTACCAAGTGGTTCAATAGTTCAATTCTGTGACAGTAAACTTTTTAATTACTACTACTAATTCAGTGTGTCCCATTACTGTCAAGTTCAAGTTTCATTATATCCTTAGAGGTATTGATGCCAAATGGAATTTCTTTTTATTTATATTATTTTATTTTAATTTCAACATATTATTGGGGTACAAATGTTTAATTTATATATATTTCCTTGAGTCAGAGCTTCAAGCTTGACTATCCCCCAGATGGTATGCATTGAACTCAGATGGAATTTCTAAATGTTGATCAAATAATGAAGAATATAGCTCCTCATACTTACTATCCACTTGCATTATTTACCATATTATCCTTGTCTAAAGAATTGAACTGTTATACAGAAAGAGAGGCTTTTCTCTATGTATTTTCTTTTCAATTGGATAATTGTTAACTATAAACAAAAGCGAATCTGGTAGATACTAATATTGATATTGAGTTATGGTTGATTATTTCAAAATATGTTTTCAACCACTTTTCAAGTCTATAGTTCCTAGGTAGCCAATACACCGTCCTAGAACTTGTCATGAGAAATTGGAGTCAAATACAAGAAAGTTTGTGTTTCCCAGGGTCCCTGGAGTCATATTAACATTCTATTATCTACCAAATCACTAGCTTTGCTCACCAACCTTACATTGTCTTATGTTTAATACAAGCTCACTTTATACCTGAATTACCTTTCATTTTTCTTTCCCCTTTCTTTCTCCATTGTAGAGTAGTAGAGTACTACTACTGTAGAGTAGTAAGTATGTACTACTGTACATATTTGTAGAGTAGTAACTATGAAAATTAGATCCATGTTGCATATGTCTTAATTCTGTGTTGTACTCTAAATCCTAATTGCCAAATAATTCCCAATCCTGCTATGGAAGGGTTTGCAGAAATACAATTTAGATAAATTTGATTTGGGCAGTGGATAGAATCCCATGTGGGAAATGAGATGAGTGAGCAGTAAAGACACAATAACAAAAGTCAGATGACTTTATGCACTCTAATATTAGTCATTTTTAAAATGTGTCTTTATGTTTTTTGCTGCATTTTTCATATGTCAGGCTATTTTGGCAAGGATTGTTTAAATCAGTGTTTTTAATATATATCTTTACCCCACCTGCACTTGAGTCACTGGTATGTCCAAAGCGTACTGAATCTTTAAACATCCAACTTACAAATCTGCATTTTTATCAAGACCACTCACCCTCTCTTGACTCTGAAGCACAAAGGAAGTTAATAACACCTTGCCCTGACTTCTCTGGGGGAATTTACTTGGAAAGATTACAACTTAAGGTAAGAATATTTGAGAAACTAATATCAGCTGACCCTCTCATGACCCGTATTAGATAGTCAGGGGACAACCAAATTTGTGTATAATAGCTTTTATTTACTTTTCTTGTTCTAAATTAGAGATCAGAACATGATGGCATTGCAACACAGGAGACAATTTGAAAGATTCTACTTGGGTGTTACCTTTGTATTTTAAAGTTGCTTATAAATGCTTGCTATTTATAAATATGTAGTTTTTAGTATTCATTATATCATAACATGATTTTTGCATAAATTATTACTCTGGCAAATCTAAAATATGACATTGATATTCTTATCCCAAAGTAGTCACTTCTTCATTTCAATATTTTTGAATTCCTACTATGAACTAGAAATGATTTAGATTTTGAAGAACAAAACAAATAAAAACTTTTGCCTTAATAAAGCTTAGATTCTATTCTGAGAAAGTAGGAAATAAATACATAAGTAAGGCATATTATATATTAAGGTAATGAATGATTTAAAGAAAGATAATTTAAGAAAGTTGAAATAGGATATTATAATTTACACCATAACCCAGAAAGTGAAGCATGACTCTTAACATTAGTACTAGACTTTCTTAGAAGTACTGAAAAAAATGTTCACAAAGAGACCCTAAGAAAGAAGAAATAAATAATATGACCCAGCTTCTCAGCCTGGTGAATAAATATTTGTCTATTTGTGGATCTTGGCCATAATAGAAAAAGAGGAAAGGAACATTTACATCACCTCTTCTCTGCAATATATATTTTTTTCTTTCTTATCTGTCTCATCACTGTATTCATTTCCATTTTATATTTCCTTTCATTTTTACAAAGTTGGGCACTATCTCATTTTGGGCTTGACATCCCACAAAAACCATTGATTTTTGCTCACTATACTCCCATCTTCTTTGCACCCAATAAAATATTACTACATTGCTTAATTTACTTCATAACAACTCTCTCTGTAAAATATCTGTTTCTCAATTGTCAATATATTCCCCCAAATAATTATTATATTAATATATGTTCTTTTTATGGGGAGACTCAACATACATTACTATATCACAATAGTTAAAAATGATTACATAAACCACTAAAACATTTAAGCCAAGACTAACCACAACAAATGCACGAAGCAATTTATAGAAATATATATGAATATTAATTTGATAGAAATTGATCTGGCAATAATAGGCAAAAGTAAAATAATAGCTAGTATTACTAGCTATTACTATAATAGCTAGTAATAGCTAAGCCCTCTAGAAGAAATGTTAAGATTATCTGACAGAAGACACAGATACTAAGTTTTTTTGTCCCTTCAACTTGTTTCTATAAAAAATTATAAAATAAAATAGCTAGTAATATTAGCTATAAAAAAACGATCTGTTTTGTTCTCACTTTTGCCATCCCAGAATAGATTGTAATCTAGTTGCCTGCATTATTGCAATGACTTTCTGTCTGAATTACTAGATTCCAGAACGTTACTTTTTTATCCAATACGTTTTGCATTTTTGAAAGATTTTTAGGAAATTCAACTTTTTATATATAAATTTTATTTTTTCTATATGAAGCTATAAATTTTCTTCTGCCATGTTATGAAAAACCTTTATAATCAGACTATACCAATATATTTCCATTACTATTACATAGAAAATTTAAGCACCACTACATGGAAATATCTCAACTGATGCTCTCGGCTCTTTTCATGTAAAGGTAGATGGAATTTACAATGGGCATGAGAGACAGGGGTCAGAATCACTAAAATATAAAGTAGGAGAAAAGTACATTTTGTTGGTTTGCTGGCTCAATTTTTGATGAGACATATCTCATCTTTAATATCTTTGATATCTTTTAGCTATTTCAATGATTCAAAGAGATCCTTAGCTATTTCAATGATTCAAAAGCCTATTCCTGAAAATACTTATTAGAAATATAATCTCTGGTGCATGTCATAGCCCACTGTATATGTATGTGTGCCTTTGTGTGTGTGTGAGAGAGAGAGAGAGAAAGAGAGAGAGAGAAGGAGAGAGAGAGAGTGAGAGAGAGAGAGAGAGAGAGAGAGAGAGAGAGAGAGAGAGAGATATTTAGAAAAGGTCTCATGCAATTCTATAATAGGTTAGTGGCAGAATAATTCTCATTCTCTCATAATATTAATATTTCCTAAGTTATCTTCTCTCTTTCTCTTCATGTACTATTCCTTTAGGAAAAAAGAGTAATTCATTCCATTGGTAAATTGGTAGATCACGTATGCATATACTGCTAAAAGTCTTTCTCCCAATCCCTTTGACATCTAACAAAACTCAGAAAACTGATTCTAATTGACGATATTCAGATGGAACAAATTCTTGGATTGTAGAAGACGCTGATGCCATGCATTTTGAGAAGATGTAAAAATATTATAATGACTAAATTGTGCATTCTGCATTGTTGAAAATATTAATTTGAACAATAACAAACTTGGTGGCCACTTCCTGGCCACCTGCGTATAGATTTTGCCTATGACTTCCTGGCCACCTGCGTGTGGCTTCCTGTCCACCTGCGTGTGGTTTTTGCCTATGAATTACGGCCACCTGCGTGTGGTTTTTGCCTATAAGAGTCCCAAGTTTCAAAGCTTCGGCGCGGCAGCTCCCTAGTGTGGTGACGCTGCACGCCCCTGCGCTGCGCTGGAATAAACCCTCCTCTTGCTTTTACATCAAGTTCTGGTCTCTGTGTCTTTGTGAGTGGTCGCCAAGGTCCAACATTTGGTCCAATTATTCTCATTTTCAAGCAATGAGGGAGAAAATAAAACTCTTAACATACCTCTAAAGCACGATAAAAATCAGAAAGAAAAGAAACAAAACAGAATGATACTGTTTTTGAAATGAACTGAGAACAAGGTGCACCATAGGCTTAGGAACTGAGGTATAGGTTTTTAAATTTAGGTTTATGGAGGCGTATTTTCTTATCTAAATTAGACTAGCTGTATTTCTATTACTTCTCTTCCAGCACCTAAATTCTGGAATTCTGTGACTATGTGTAGATAGTAAAGTATCCACTGCATGTAACGTATAGTTGATGGTTTATAACTATGAAAAAACACCTATTCATATTTTCTAGATGAATGGGCTGTGATACAATAAATGGAGGAGCCCTCTAGAAGAAATGTTAAGATTATCTGACAGAAGACACAGATACTAAGTTTTTTTGTCCCTTCAACTTGTTTCTATAAAAAATTATAAAATAAAATAAATGTCATTGACATTAAATATTAGGTTTAAACCATATGCAAGTAAGTATGCTTAAACTCACTCCTAAAGATAATTTTAAATATCAACATCAAGATGTGGTTGTGATTTCATTAGTTTGTGTTTTGCATTAGTTGGCGCAGGTAAAGCTTTCAGCTAATGATGTCAAAGTTTAATACTGACTAATGGATAGTTCAAGTTATTCTACACTGAAATGGTCACATATGACATTATTATATTCTTTCTGGATGCTTTAAACATCTAGAACTCTGGTCAAAGAAGGAAGATGATAGAAGACAGTAACTAACAGCAGCACCCATAAATAATGATGGAATTTTAGATTCATAGTTTAAACCTATAGATTGTGACTGACACTGATGAAAACAAATAAGAAATACCTAAGAAAACTGGGAAGAAAATAGTCACACTAAACTCAGAGTTTATATCCTCTCATTTCAAGATAGTCTAAGGCATTTAGAATTTCACATATACTTTTAGCATTTTCTTCTTTGCCTAACAATGCTTGTTTTCATAGTCCATCACTTGTAGCAGCAGAATAATGGTTTCTCAATTGATGTGCAAATCCTAAACCCCAAAACCTATGAATGTGGTGGGTTACGTGGTGAGGGGTAATAAGATTGCAGATCCAATTAAGGTTGATAATCAGCTAACATTGAGATGGGAAAGCTATCCTGGATTATCTCTATATGCTCAGTGTAATAACAAGAGTCTACAAATGTAGAAGAGGGAGGCAGAAGAGTCAGTGTTAAAGTGATGTGATGTAAAAAATACTCAACCAGACGTTGAGTTCAATGCTAGCTTTGAGGATGAAAGGAGATGAATGAGTCAAGAAATGAATATAGCTTTTAGGAACTGAAAAAGGCAACAAAGGGGATTCTCCTCTAAAGATCTCAGAAAGAAATGTAGTCCTTCCAACACCTTCATTTTAGTCCAGTGAAATTCATTTAGGACAGCTGTCCTTCAGAGCTATAAGATGATATTTGTGTTGTTTTAAGGCACAGAGTTTGTGATAATTAGCTACATCAGCAAAAGAACACTCATAGATCACAAATGGTCACACTTACTAGTGTCTTTGATGTCCTGACTCTTAATTCTCCTAGAATTACATCGTCAGTCTTGAATGATTAATTCTTTACTCCTATTCTTGAGTTGATACAATCTCTTTTTGACAATTAAGTAATTATCCCCAACAGAAGAGTAAGTGCAGTGTTATGGCGGCCGAGCAGAATCTACCTCACTATTGATTTCCAGTGTCAGTGAATAACAGTCATATTTTCACTTCTTAGAATTATGAATAAAGCTTTGAAAATATTTATTTTATCTTTTTTTGTGATTTGAAAGAGCAAGATAGTTTCAGTATGTGCACCCTCACATACTAACCTCAAATCTGTCATTACAAAATAATTGTTAAATTTTCTATCTTAAGTAAAATATTGATACTGCTTAAAATCCATTTTACTACATTAGCTTCATCTTCTATGCTATGAAGCATTTGAAACAACCTATTCTAGTCCACTGATGTAGTTTATTACCATGAAGTTGAAAGCGTGGGCCCTGAATTAAACCTGCTTCAGTTTAAGCTTGTTTTTGTCACTTACTGAGTGAGCGATCTTGGGCAAGTTACTTAAGAAATCTATGTCTCAGCTTTCTCACCTACAAAGTGGGTATAAGTAACCTAAACTATATTATAGAATTGTTACTGAAGAGTAAATGCAATAATTGCTATGAGCATAGCACATAGCAGAACTCGGTAAATATTACATCTTTGAGGGTTATTTACTTGCTTATGTGATGTTATAAATCACTCAGAAAATACATAGTTTTAGCAAATTGTTGTCTCTTAAACGTATATCTTTAGTTCACACTCTGGAATGGTTTTCTTTTCTCATTTTGCAAACACATTAATTCTCAGCATTTATCAGTGAACAGTCCCCACCTTAGTCATATATATTCTATCGCTCATCTTCCTTTCAACAGAAAACGTCCTGAAATCATGATTTATTCTTGTGTGCCCACATCTTCTATTCACTAAAACCTAAAACAATTCTTAATAGTATCATTATTTCATAAATTCAAGCAAAATTGCTTATAATTTCATCCTTCTTTATCTTTCTATTTGTATGATCATTCATACTAAAATATTTTTTGAAAATTTTTTATTTTCCTTATTGTATTCAACATTACTTATCTAAGAGTTTCACTTACCCCTTCTGAGAATATTTATTTTCTGTCTTTTGCACAAGAATTTACTCCTTCGCTCATACTCTACATGCTAATGTATTCCACTTTTAATCTCTTTCTCAGATGGCTTGGGAAAATTCATTAATTTTCTGAAATAAATGATGCTAATCATTAACATTATCAAATCTTTATCAAACTTAGGTCCTTTCCTAAATTTTACAAATGCATTTTAATTGTTATTCTGTTTAAATAAATGTACTGCAGCATTTCAAATTTGGGGTCTGAACACACTGCCTCTCTATTTCTAAAGAAATTAAAGTCTGTTTCATTCCATTTAGCTCTGTTCTGAGTTTCGTTATTTCTTTTCTTCTGCTGACTTTAAATTTGGTTTGTTCTTTTTCTGGTTTCTTGATATGTGACATCAGATTTTTAATTCGTGATCTTTCTATCCTTCGGATGTAAACATTTAAGGCTATGAACTATCCCATTAGGACTGCTTTTCATGTAGCCAATATATTTTGAAATCTTCTCTCTCCTTTGCCATTTAGTACACAGAATCTTTTTATTTCCATCTTAAATCCTTTGCTGACCTGAGGATTATTAAGCAGTAATTTGTTTAATTTCCATGTTTTTTGTGGATTTGAGAATTTCTCTTTGAATTGATTTCTAGTTTTATTCCACTGTGGTCTGAGTAGATACATTGTATGATTTCAGTTTTTGTGAATTTACTGAGACTTGTTTTGTGGCTTAAGATTTAATTAATTTTGGAAAATGTTCCATTTCCTGATGAGAAGAATGTATATTCTGTAGTTTTGAGGTTAATAGCTATGTAAATGTGTGTTAGGTCCTTTTGTTCTATAGTCCCTTTTAAGTACAGTGTTTGTTGATTTTCTGCTTCGATAATCTGTCCAGTTTTGTCAGTGGGATGTTGAAGCTCCCAGTGAGTATGATACTACTTTTTCTTTCTTTGCTTAGATCCAGACTTCTCAGTAGAATCCTTATAAGCAAGAATTGATTGGGGTCCCATCATTAGTGTTCTTAAATGGAACAACTGCTAGCCATGAATTTTGTATCATGCAAAACAAAGTTTCATATATGATGGAGAAATACTTTCCAGACAAACAAACAACAAGGGATTTTTTACTGCCAGATCTGCCCTACAGGAAATGCTTAAAAGTATACTATGCATAGAACAGAATTGTAGATACTCACCAGTGTAAAAACACCTGAAAGTTAAATCTCATAGCTCTTATAAAATGGTAGCATAAGAGGAAAAATGAAACTACAAGGTATCATTGAATGTGATGAACAGAACAGATTCCCATCTATTAATATTAACATTGCATATGAATGGTTTTAGTTTTCCACTTAAAAGACATAGACTGGTTGAATGAGTGGAAAATTACAAGTCAAATATATGCTATCTCCAAGAAACTGATCTAACTTACAAGGACGCACAGACTCAAGAAAAAGGGAAGGAAAATACAACCTATGCAACTTGAAACCAAAAAGGAGCAGGTGTAGTGATTCACAATCAGATAAAATTCACTTTAAATAGACAATGTAAAAAAAAAAAAAAAGACAAAGACTGTCATTATAGTATGATAAAGGGAGTAATTGAGCCACAAGACGTAACAATTCTAAGTTTATATTCACCTAATACCAGAGCTCCCAATTCATAAAACAAATTCTACTAGATCTATGCTTCATCTTTTAAATGCCACATTTGATTCTATCCCTAGGTATTATTTTGGTATTTGGCACATGGATATTGAACATCCACTATATGCTTTGACCTGATAAAAGCTGAGAATACAAAAATGAATAGACAAAAATCCCCCATGTAGAAGTTATGAATGATAAATTAAAAAAGACTAGCTGTCTGTGTGTTTGTGTGTGTGTGCATATGTGAAATTTTGTGTATATATTTTTTGAAATGAACACTGTGGTAGATATTATGCTTTACTTTCTATCAAAAATGATTAATCCAAATGAATATTGTTAATTACAGCACCACTATTGTTGAAGGATTCATGAAAGACCATTTGATTCAATTCTCACAAATGAGATGTGAGGATGCAGCTGCTGGAGTACACTGGGAAAGTCTCAAATCTAAGTGAGAGCCACAGGAAGAGAATTTTTATTCTTCCTCTAAACTTCATCATGTTTGCAACTGTTTTTTATGTCTTCTATCATCCAAACACAAAATGTTGATTTTTAATATATTTGCAACCATGGTTGTCTACTACAAGACATTTGATACACTATTTTCTTATTTCCTATTTCAGAATTTAAAAAGTATGATAATTTTTCTTTAATATATTCATTATGAATCAATGTGTAATAGTATGTGCTTCAAAATAATGATGTTGATTTTTCATAGTTCATAATATTCTGTTAAGAGCAAAGTTAAAATTTTACACTTACTTACCTTTGTTAACCTTTATTAATGTGGAAAATAGAAAATGTAAAAACAATAAAACACTTCTTTTATCATTAATTTAAAAACTTCCAAGGGAAAGTTATTTATAAACTAATTGGGAGGAACAGGAAAATAAAACAAATATTGTAAGGGTAATTTTTTCAATGTTGAATATTTGAAACTGAACATGATAAGAAATAATTACAGAAGCTATCTCAAATTACAAGAACCCAATTACCTATATAAATTTTATTTTGTAGGTAAACTCTACAAAAACAAAATATGATATTTTTGATTTCAGTTGGCCACACAGTAGAAAAACTTTTCACTGAAAAAAATTTTTATTTTAACATTTTACATTGTTAAAAGTGACATAAAATTATCACAACATTATAATTTAGCTCTTAATTTCAGATGATAAATAATGCCATACCCAACATTTTATCACAAAAAATAAAAACAAAGCATTAATATGATCAAAAGTCATAATATTTCAGGAAAAAATAATTCACATGCAGCTAATTTAAAATGTTTATTTTAATAAACTAAGCATTGGATTTAAAGGTATAATTATCTTAGAAGATAGCTTACACCTCTAAATCTCTAAATAAAATAAGATTAGTAATATTAATGCTGTACTGAGATGTTTACTTATTTTTATGCAAATTATTGATAATTTAAAAAGCTGTATTATAAAGTTTTTTCTTTTTCTTTTCTGAACACAGCAAAATACCAAATTTAGCATTTGACATTTACAACATTTTAGACATTAAAAAGAACATGTACATATACACACATTTTCTTTAAAATTTTCTAAAATTTAAGCACAACTATATTTTCTCAAATTTACAAAATAGATAATAGATTTTCATTAGTTGCTAGGCAACATCATTTTATGTTCTGCAGCTAAATTTCATATTGATGAATTATTTTTAAAGGTACCTGCAAGAAGTTGTTGAAAATCTGATCAGGTTATAGATAAATTTACTGAATTTCCCATACATCTGGAGTTCATTGTATCAAAGAAAATAATTAATATGATTAGCATATAGCAGATGCATAATAAATTACTGCCAAGTTGCCAATTTGCATTTTACCGATTATGTTCTGTATGCTCAAAACTTTAAATTGTGTTAACTTCTTACTTTATATTAGTGAAAATCATCCTCCAGTACTGAAGCTGAATTCTCCATTAAGAATACTGGTTTTTCTATTTACTTGTACACACACACACACACACACACACACACACACACGGCAGAAGGGGTATATTTCCTTAGTGGTATAATTTAGGGTTTCTAAAAATGATCTCTTTCCCTGGAAATAATCTCTTTTTTAGTCTTCTCTCAAAATGCCTGGATTTCCTATCAAAGCTACACTTCTTTCTGTTAAAAATTTGTGTTTTAAAGATGATTGTTTTAAAGCAAAATCACCAAACTAAAGGGATGTCCCTACTTATTTGCAAGTACTTAACTAGGTTACTTTCCTATACAAAGAAACAAATAGACAAGAATCAAGGATACAAAATGTGAAAAAGCATGGATGCATGTTATGTTTGAAGTTCATAGACTGTAGATCTTCAATGATGGGGCACAGGAATTAATGGACTTGGCATTTTGACTGTAATATGATATCAGCTAGGCCTCTTAGTAGGTAAATCTGAGAGTTGTGAAAAAAAAGGTTTATAAGAGGTGAGAAAGTATTAATACTAAGGTTCTTGAGTTGTCATTTTTCTTTCTTATGTATTGGCACTAGTATTTCATTATTTCCAGGGACTTTAAAATTTAGGGCTGTTCTTTGATTTTGTGTTTTTCTGCTGAGAAAAATCTGGAGAAGCCTTTTGGTGCCATAGTCCAAAATCAATCTCTTCTAATGGCATTCAAACCAGTACTTCTGGTCTCAACTAGCATTCTGGTTTCTCTCTAGGAGTGTTCCACCTGAAGTCCAGTGGCATTTACATTCCAGGCAATTTCACAATGATACTTGGTTTTCATATTGTCCAGCACCAACCTCTATTGTAAATTGTTTTTGAAAAGAGAAAGAATTTCAGTCATTTTCTCAGCCTGAAATATCCTGTGCTTATTTTCTTTCCTCTCCCTAGCACATTATTTACTATATTTTCACTCCCAGTTTGGTTTCTTATCTTTATTAAAGTGTTAGTTGTTTCTATATTATAATATGCAAATCTTTAATATCATGTCATTCTTCATTGTATTGCAGTAAAATATTTATATATCAATATCTGTCACTCGATCGTACACTTTGCTGTGAGAGGGAAGTTGTCTTATTTTCTGTGCTCTTAATATAGAAAACAAAGGATAAATGTATACTGCTTTTAAATTTAATAATCATTCTTAGGCTATAATTTATTAAAATGACCTTTCTTCATAAGATACATATTTTATCCATGTGGATTGTTAGTCTTTCCCAAAACATAAATCACCACTTACATACATTAATTAAGTCAGATACTTGATAACCTTTTTCCTGACTCTCACTTTGATTGCATCCAGAGAGTTCAAGTCATAATATCCTTGGTCAAGTAAAAATTATTATTGGACTATAAAAATGTTTCAAATTTACATTAAATAATTTTTAAATCATATAATCAATATAGACTATACGCCTATTATTACAAAGAGCAAAACAAATCAATTACAACATGATCATTCTTGAGAATGTTATTCTCCAGGCTAGATAGGCAGCGCATACAGCCCGAAACTTCCAAACACTCCTTCAGGTGTATGTTAGTTCAAGGAGCACACACAAAACTTTCTAAGAATATTTTTTTGCTGAAATTACACAGATTACTTCTGGTCTCAGAAGACCTTGCTTACCACAGTTTGAGTGGCTGATATATATTCCAAAAATGTCACCCCAACTTTAGAAATGGAAAAGCATTCAGGAAAATTTTATGATTCTTTGCTTTCTCCTCTAGTTATTGTTATTATTATTATCACAACTATTGTGGTAAAAAATACAACATAAAAGTTATCATATTAATCATTTAAATGTACAATATATTAGTGGTAACTATATAAATATTGTTGTGCAACAGATCTCTAGAAATTTTTTATTTTGCAAAACCAAACTTTTATACATATTGAGCAAAGGAAACTCAACTTTCCTCTCTCCCTCCTGACTTCCTCAACCACCATTCTAGTTTTTAATTCTAAGATCTTGACTACTTTATATTTTATGTAACTGTAATCACGTAGTATTTGTCTTTTTGTAACTGGCTTGTTTCACATAGCATAATGTCCTTAAAATTCATCCATGTCATAGCAGATAACAGAATTTCCTTCTTTCTTAAAGCTGAATAATATTTCATTGTATGTATATACCACCTTTTCTTTGTCCATTCATCTTTTGATTGCCATTTAGGTTACTTCTACTTATTGGCTACTGTGAATAATGCTGCAATGCATATGATTATGCAAATGTTTCTTCAATATCCAAATTAAAATATTGTTGGATATATACTCAGATGTGGGTTTGGTAGATTATATGGTAATTCTATTTTTAAGTTTTGAGGAAACTCCATACTGTTTTCCACAGTGGCTGTACAATTTTACATTCTTACAACAGTGCAAAAGTTTTCCCAGTTCTCCACATTCTTTCAAGCGCTTGTTATTTTCTGGTTTTGGTTGTTTGTTTTTTTTAATAATGACCATCTTAACAGATGATATTTCATTGTAGTTTCGATTTGCATTTCTCTGATTATTAGTGACGTTGACGTGTTTTCATATGCGCCTGCATTTCCCTCATAAATAGTGATCTAGACATCTTTTCATGTGCTTGTTAACCATTTGGATATCTTTAATTGAGATTATCTATTAAAGTCTTTGGACATTTTTAAATCAGGATATTCCCTTTTTTTGGTCCTTGTTGCTGAATTATAGGAGTTCTTTTTATTATATATCCTAGATATTAATCTCTTTTTACATATATATTTTGGAAATATTTTGTCCCATTCCTTATGATGCCTTTTCATTTTGATGATTGGTTCCTTTGCTGTACAAAAGTTTTAAAGTACAATAGTCTCACTTGTCTGTTTTTACATGTATTGCCTGTGCTTTTGGTATCGTATCTGAGAAATCATTGCCAAATTCAATAACATGAAATTTCCCCTATATTTTCTTCTGGGAGTTTTAAAGTTTCAGGTCTTACATTTAAATTTTTAATCCATTTTTAGTTAATTTTCATGTGTGGTTTGAGGAAAGGACTCCAATTTTATTCCCTTGCCTGTAAATATCCACTTCCCAGCACCATTTGTTGAGAAGAAAATTCTTTCTTCATTGTGTAGCCTTGGGAGTCTTGTTGATAATTTAATTTTTTATATGAGGAGCTATTTCTGTGCTTGCTATTCTGTTTCATTCACCTATATATCTGTCTCATGCGAGTACCACCATACTGCTTTGATTTGAAAGCATGTTGGATTTTGTCAAATGCTTTTTCTGCATCAATTGAGATGGTCATGTGTTTTTTGTCTTTCATTCTGTTAATGTGATATATTACATAGATTCATTTTACTATGTTTTACCATTCTTGCATCCAGAAATACATCCCAGTTGGTGATGATATTTGATTATTTTAATGTGATTTTGAATTCGGTTCACTAGCATTTTGTTGAGGATATGTGTTTCAATATTCATCAGGGATATGGTCTATTATTTTCTGTTCTTGTAGTGCGTTTGTCTGACTTTGGTATCAGGACAATGATGGCCTCTAAAAAAGTGAGTTTGAACGTTTTCCCTCCTTTTCAATTTTTTGGAAGAGTTTGAGAAGTGTTGATGTTAGCTCTCCTTAAAATTTAAAATAAGTGTGTGAGAGATCTTTCCATAATTCTGACCACAATACTGACTAATATTTGACTAGGATTTTTATTATTCACCAATCCAATAGATTTGAAAAGGTATATTTTCATTTTTCTTGATAAAGAAATGTTGAAAATCTTAAAATGTTTGTGATTATTGATATTCTAAGATAGCTACAAAGAGTCCGTCCCTTGGTGCACATACCTGTATGTCCTCTGTGCATATGGATAGGGCCTGTGAATATATGGGACACAACTTCCATGATTATGTTATGCTATTGATAAAAGGGAATTATTAGATGAAATTAAGTTCAGAGATTTTCATAGGTGTCCTTAAGATCTTTAATCAATTGGCATTAGTTAGATTATTTGAATGAGACTTAATAAGTGGGAGCCTTTTCAAAGAGAGAGAATCAAAACCAGAAATGCTTTGCATGTCTTGAAAATGCAAACTGATATGTTATGAGAGTAAAGTGTCACAGGGAAAAAGTCAGAGGGCAACCTCTAAGAGCTTAAAATTCCCCCCATTGAAAACCAGTAAGAAAGCGGGGGAAAATTCAAGAAATTGAATTTTTTAAAACAAACTGAATAATATTGGAAGAGGACCCAGAACTCCAGGTAAAAACTACAGCTCAGCCAACATCTTGATTATAGCCTGTGGAAACCTAAATAGAGGACCCATATATCATGTACCTAGAGTCTTGACCCATGGGACTTATGAAATAATAAAGGTAGGATGAAGTTGCAAAGTTTGTGAAAATGTGCTACATAGATTTAAAAAATATGATTTTTAATCTATATGGATTATGCCTTCTGTGGATTACCTAAATACCAATTGTTTTGGTAATTAAATATAGTGCTATCATAAATATTTTTGCATATGTCAAGCTCTGCAAGCAGTTCTCCCATTTAGACATCGTGTAGTTTAAATACTGGGTTGCAAGAGTTGCAGCTGTGTAACTATGAGTTATATTGGCAAAGAGCTTTCCAAAGTGAAAATATGTACACCAAGAAGCTGTATGGAAGCACATTAGATATTCCACCTTTAACAAATAATGTCAATTATTTTCATTTTAGTTATTGAAAGAGTTATAGTGGTATCTCATTGTTATTTTAATTTACATTCCCCTGATGAAATATTAAGTTGAGTAACTTTTAACTTGAGATTTTTGTATCTTCATTTATGAGATTCTCATCCCTGTCTATTGTCATAATCTATTAGGTATTGATGTCATTGTTATTGATTAGTAGAAAATCTTTATTATGAATATGGGTCTTTTTCAGACATAGATTGTACATATTTTCTCCTACATTGTGACTTGCCTCCGTAACTCTCTTCATGATGACTTTTGATGAGGAAATATTGTTAATTTATTCCAATGAATAATTGTTATTTTTTAAATGTTTTCTCATGTGCCTATGTCAAATGTTTGTCTCAATTTAATAGTACTATATTTTTTATTGTTTAATACAGAATTTTAAAACAAGTAGAACAGTATTGTGTTTGAGAGCAAGAGCTCTGGTTTTTTGACCATCTGGATTTGAATACTACTTTTACTACTTGTTAGCTATATGACTTTGGTGAATGTCTTAGTCTGTTATGTATTGTTATAAAGGAATACCTGAGGCTGAATAATTTGCAATGCAAAAGGGATTATTTGGCTCACATTTCTGATGGCTAGATGTTGAAGATTGCTATATGTACATCAGGTGAGGGTCTCATGCTTCTTCCAGTCAAAATGGAAGGCAAAGGGGAGTGGATGTATACAGAGATCACATGGTAAAAGAGAAATTAAGAGGCACGGGGAGGTGCCAGGCTCTTTTTAACAACCAGCCCTCATAGAAACTAATACATTGAGAACTTATTCACTCCTAAGGAAGAACGTTAATATATTCATGAGGGATCCACTCCCATTACCCAAACACCTTTCATTACACTAAGCTTCCAAGATTGGGGATCAAATTTCAACATAAGGTTTAGAGGGGTCAAACATCCATAGCAGGGAAATCTTTTAACCATTCAACATAAGTTATCTGAAAAATTAACTTAACATGCCTCAGATAATAGTTATGCTAATTAAATAAATAATCTACATGGAAGCCATGAAGCAAAGATTGGATATAGAAAAAATGCACAATAAATTTAAACCATTATGTGTAGTTCTGATTAATACCACATTTACAGAATAATAAAAGCTTATAAAATTAGTGTTAGTCATCAAAAATAGTAGGTCCAAATTTCTGACTTAATTTTTAAAAATTATACTATGTTAAAACTCTTTGCTTGTTGGAGAAGTTACAGCTGATGAGTGAGGAAAATACATACAGCCATCAGGGGAATTAGCTGCAGGCAATAGAATCTTACTCTGGATAATTTAAGCAGAGACAGACGTTTTTAAAAATATTTTGGTGGATTCATGTCATTGTTGGTATAGCTGAACAACCTGGTGAAGAGATACACCATCAAAATGACAGCCAACCTGATACTGCACAATGATCCAGTAATGGCTCCACTGCCGCCAATATTGCTTCCATGCATGATATGCATTTTTCTCACTGTTGGTTCTGTGGGGAACTGAGTCTTGCTTCACCTGATACTAGTTTTAAAGAGAAAAATTTTCACAGAGCTTGCCTTTTCAGGTCACTTACTTCCAAATATCTGTTAGCCTGTGTCTCTGGATCTTCTCTCCTCTTTTGTCTCATAAAGCCAGCTGGCATGCTGTGAGGTGCCCTACAGAGAATCTCATGTGGCAAGGCACCGAGAACAGCTTCCACCCAACTCCACTGAGGATCTGAATGCCCTCAGTCTAACAACCTATGAGGAATTCAATTCCTCCAAAAGGCATATGCATGAATGTAGAAGTGCGTCCTTCCACAATTGAGCCTTGAGAAGATTGCAACCCCAACCAGATTATATCTCATGAGAGATGTTGAGCCAGAGGAACCAGACCTTTAGTGTCTAGTTTCTGAAATACAGAAATTTGAGATAATAACTGTTTTATTAGGACTTTAAACTTTGTGTTAATTTTTATGGAGCAATGGACTACAATATCAATATGTCTATCAATATTTTGAATATTATATTCTGACAATGAGTATCAAAGTTATTTAAAAATAATAAAGCCAAATTTTAACCAGAATCCATTTAATTAGGATACTGAAATAAATGGATTCATTTTTCCCTGAAATTTACTTTATAACCTTCGGTAATGAAACTATATTGAGAAAAAGAACAATAGCAGGGTATACATTAGTATTAAGGATTTAGAGTGTCTTATTAATATTAGTGTCAAGACTTCTATATTAAAGTATATAAATGTTAACATTGATATAAAAAAGATAAGCCTTGAATTTTGAGAGTTTCTAAAATCAACTAAAGAGTAAAATTTATGATCAGGAGTCACACATTTCTTGGATGATAAAAAGTTATTAATAAAAGGCCAGGCATGATGGCTTATACCTATAATTCTAGGACTTTGAGAGGATGAGGCCAAGGATTGCTTAAAGCCAGGAGTTCAAGACTAGCCTGAGCAAGAGTGAGATCCCATCTCTAAAAAAAAAAAGAAGAAAAGAAAAAAGAAAAATTAGATGGGTTAGGTGGCAAGTGCCTGTAGTCTCAGCTACCAGTGAGGCTGAGGCAGGAGGATTGCTAAAGCCCAGGAGTTTGAGATTACTGTAAACTGTGATGACACAACTGCACTCTAGTCTTGGCCACAGAGTGAGACTCTGTCTCAAAAAAAAAAAGTCAGTAAATGTCTACCGAATGAATGAAAGACATTTTCTTTAGGATAACAGTCTTTTAAGAAAGAAAAAAGATAAATAAATTATAATATGATGATCAAAAGTATGGGTCAAGTGGCATAGTTTTTGGTTTGTGTTAAATGAAATTTCACCTCCCCTTAACCTTTCTAATTAATCCTAATATAATCTATCAATTTAATACAATGAAAATAATTTAGTTACTGCAATTAATATAAAATTTTTCTCTTATTTCTCACTAATATTTTCTTTACTGTCATTGAGTTCAAATTAGCACATTATTTTCACATTAGCATTTAAAAGAGGTAAACCTAACAAAAGGGGATAAAAAATACTCACTAAATTGTTATTATCTTTCCTGCTTTAAATGGCCTCAACAGTCATTGAATTATTTTCTTTTTATTACTATTTTTAATATAAAAATCACTTTACATAAGACACAGAAAGAGTAAAGTCAATTACTCTTCAAAAGTAATATTCTCTACATGTAATACCAAAAAATGCCTTTTATGAAATTTTAGAGTTGAATTTTCAGTCTCAGAAATAATAAAATTTCAAGTCATATCACTCAAAGCAATGTTAACAGTTCTTACTTATAGGCAGAATAAGCTGGAATAATGTCTATTAAAAAACAGCTTACTAAGAAAAATCCTACTGATTAATATTAAAATGTTTACCTTTACCTCCACAAATAAGAACATTTTCTCAGTGCTTTTGCCATGAAAATAGAGGTTAGATATTTCAAGTTTATGTTCTTCTGCATCATTCAAATAAAAGGCTATTGATAACTAAATAGTACTTTACAAAACTAACAAAAGTCTTGGTAAAACAATGCCTACTAGAGTAATATAGCCAAAATCTAGTGACTTTTATAAATTAACTGCAAAAATGCATTCAATTCAATATGATCCTTATGTTTAATATTGAGATGGTCAATTTTGTTGTTAACTTGTAGAATAGAGACATGTGGAAGGATTTACACTGGCATAACAATAAAATGAAACAATAATAAATCAAAGTGATTAATTTACTTATTAAACAGTTCCTCATTTATACCAAATGTTGGTCTATTTGGTGATACATGCTGATGTGGAGAGAGGAATAAAGTGTGGCTTCTAGACTGATAAATCCATATGGTTTAGCAGTGTGCTAGCCAGTCTACAAGTTAGCCACCAATGACTTTTGACTGCTAGAATCCATGCCTTTGTATAATTCATCCCATGTGGAGTAGTTCTGATCTGTGTAAACAATAGGCTATTGTGAAATATGACATAGCTAGGTCATAGAAGACATTGCAACTTCTACCTTACTCTCTGGGATCACTTTCTCTAGAAGTAACGAGCTGCCATGGTTTGAGGCCACCCAGTAATCTTAAACGGAGATCAACATGGGAAAGATCTGAGGCCTCTTGACAACAACAGCCAGAGAGGAACTAGGTATCCTACTAATAACCATGTGAATGAAAACCTTAGATGAAAATGCTCCATCCAGAGTTAAGCCTTCAGTTGACTACATCCCCAGTTGGTGTCTTAGCTTCAACCTCATGAAAAATTTCAGAAGAACTAAACAGTTATGCTGCTTCTGAATTTCTGACTTACAAATAATGTGTGACATAATACATATTATAGTGGGTTAAGCCTATAATTTGGGGAGATAATAAGTTGTACAGCAACAGATAAATAATAAACATAATGTTATATAAAAAATGCACAATTAGTATTCCAGTACTAATGTAAATTTGTGCTTATGAGTGTTTGTGCATGTATGGGAAAAAGAGAAATATATACATATTCAAAAGATACCAAGAAAGAACATATCAGAAAAATGTGAAGTGAGCATATTTCCCAAGGAGAAAGTACAAGGTGTGATATGGATTTTTAAAGAAAAATTGGCATAATAAATTCTTCTCACATAGACCATCATGCCAAAGACTGTTAAACATGGATTTTTGCCCACTCTTGCACAGCAGGATAAAAATTAGAGATGTTTAACCAGGTGTCTCCAGAGCTTCTCGCCATTTCTGTCAACCACAATGCTCAAATGGCTCCTCTTAGACTGTTTGCATTAATGAATAGATGATGTCTAGAACCATATGGGATTCTGCACTTGCCTTAATTAAAATTAATTGTCCCATGAATGATTAATGCTTAGTCTGAATTTTTCATAATTTCTATATTACTGTGATACCAAACAATGGAACTCATCTACATTTTATTTTGATCTTTCAATCCCCATTTAAAAAGAAATTTATTACTGCATCTGTTTTCTTTTGCTAAATATGACTAATTGCTAATTTTTAAGCATTAATTATTTACTAAAGAAATGTACCTGAAGAAATTTCTAGTACCTTTAGTTAATCAAATTTTGCTTAGAACCATGGATAATTGTGACTATCTGATAATAAAGAAAACTCTAGAATGTATTGATTTGTTTTACTCATCAATAAGAAGCATAGATATATTATTGAATCAATTTTTGATAATTTAAAATTAAAATATATTTAAAAATTTTTATAAAAGCAGTATTTTTCAAAATATTAATTTTTCTTCTGTTATAAAATCTTAGAAAATGATCATTTCTTTGTTTTACTTGTATAATAATAACTTTCTAAAAATATTTACTATTATGGTCAAAAGATTATGTCTTCAAAATTAATATATCTGCCCCAAATTTTACACTCCTGGATAAGGACTTAGTCATCTAATCTTACAAAGTGATGTTCAACATTACAAAGTAGTTTTATGATAGAGTTTAGACTGAGTTTTTCATTTGTTTGTTTGTTTGTTTTTTGTTGTTGTTTTTTTTCTCTTGAGAGACATAGCCTCCTCATCATGGAACTGCAGTGGCCATTAACACTTAGAAAATACTAATGGGTTCTAAGAGTTAAATTTTTGGCCAATTAGTAGTAAATGTCTTTTCAAATATATTTTAAGCAAATTGAGTTATTTGAGTAAACTAGTCAAATATGCCACTTTGGCTCATTAATTGAATGCTTTTAAACTCAGTGAACCAATTTAGATTATGGACCATTTATAAGAAAGCTAATAAGACTAACATTTCAGTCTTTGTTTGAGACTGTTAATTTATACACATATCAAATGAGTCTTATTACCAAATTTTACTAATATATACCAACATTAATGAACAAAACAGATATTAGAGAAGGGACAGAGTATAACCCATAACTTTTCCAAAGAAATTCACATAGCATGCTTTAAAAGGATAGGTCAGTAACTTAAGAAAAGAATTGACACATGTTTAAATGAATATTCTGATTTTTATTATAATTTTTATCAAAGTAATACAGGTACTTAACTTATAAAAATAAAATAGTATTACATGGTTTATAATTATAAAATATATTCTCTTCCCCCTAAACTCTCATCATTACTGTCCTAGTCTTTAGAGGTATACACTTTTAACTCAGCTAACTTATCTTAGTATTTACTTCCATATTTCTAAATTATTTGATTATATTTCATGTTTTCTTAAATTTAGATATTATTTATTAGCTTTTTTCTACATGAGACAGTACTTTAGGTTTCCTACACTTCCCTCCTGCACAAACAATAACTCTTTAAGATTTTATATGAAAGCACCTTTCTCTCCTACACTCTCAAGATTTTGTTGTACAAAAATGTAGTTAAATCAAGAGTCAGCATTTACATTATTACGATGATTCAGCTATTGTTGAATCAACAATTGTAGCAGGTAGAGTAGATTCTAAAGAGGTGTCCTCAACATACCTGTCCTGTGGTTATTCAATCAAATGCTACTTTAGTTACTACTACGAAAGGATTTTGCAGAAGAATTTAAAGTTACTAATAAGCTGATCTTAAAATAGGGAGATTATAGGGAATCATCTGAATGGTTACAATGTAATTACATGAGCCCTTAAAAACACACAAAGAAAGCAAAAGAATAACTTAAAATGATGTGGAAGAAAAGAAGGCAAGAGACATGAGGGAGAAATGGAGGTCAGAGAGATATGAAGTATGAGAAGGACTCACCCTACCATTGCTGGCTTTGAATGCAAAAAAAACCAAGAGCTAAGGCACACAGGCAGCCCTGGGGCTGAGAATGGGTCCTTTCAAAAGCCAGCAAGGAAAGAAGGACCTCAGTACTACAGAAACACGGAATTGAATTCAACCAATAACCTGAGTGAACTTTAGAGTTTTCTCCTGTAACCTCCAGATTAAGAGTCCAGACCAGCCATTACCTTGACTTTAGCTTACAGAGTCTGTAAACAGATTCTTAGGTCCCACACATGCACAAGCACTTCTGACTTAGAATTGGGAGATAATAATTTAAAATTTAAAATTAATTTAAAATTTTGTTTTGAGTCCATAAATGCATGGTAATTTTTTACAGCAGTAATAGAAAACTAATATGTTCATCATTAAGATACTTAATACAATGGGATCACTTTTCATTTCTTAGAAATGTCTAGCTCACATCATTCTTTACGCTTGCCATATAGTGATCACCATGACCATTACCTTTATCTTTTTTCATGGTGGGAATGTGGGATATACTGTTTCTTTAGATACCGTAACTTCCTTTTTATTCTTTCATTTTTGTGGAAGATGTCTTCCAATAGTTTCTAGAGATAGAAGTGGGGGGGGGTGGGAGAGAGACCTTGAAAGAACAATGTTTTCCAAGACTTTGCTTGTCTGAAAATAATCTTGGTCAATCCATGACAATAAGAGGTTTTCCAGAATTTTCTTCCAGAATTTTTATGGTTTCATGCCTTATGTTTAAGTCAGTTATCCATTGTGAATTGATTTCTGTGAGAGATGTGGATCCTGCTTCAGTTTTCTACATGTGGGTATCCAATTTTTCCAACACTATTTACTAAATAGGGTTCCCCCCACCCCAGTATATGTTTTTATTGGTTTTGTCAAAAATAAGATGGCGATATGAGGATGGCTTTATATCTGGGTTTTCAATCCTATTCCACTGGTCTATGTCTCTGTTCTCATGCCAATCCTATGCTGCTGTGGTTACTATAGACTTGTAGTATAGTTTAAAGTCTGGTAAATTGATGCCTCCCAATCTGTTCTTTTTGGTTAACTCTTATAGACATCTGTCTAGGCAAAGAATTAATAAAGAAGACCCCAAAAGCAATCACAGAAACAACAAAAATAAATAAATGGAACCTGATCAAATTAAAAAGCTCTGCACAGCCAAGGAAACTATCACTAGAGTGAATAGACAACCTACGTAAAGGGAGAAAATATTTCTATGCTACACAACCAATAAAGGGATGATAACTAGAATCCATATAGAACTCAGGAAAATCAACAAGAAAAAAATCAAGCAATCCCATTAAAATGTGGGCAAAGGACATGACCAGAAACTTGAAAAGAAGATAGACTAATGGCCAATAAAGTTATGAAAAAACGTTCAACATCTCTAATCATCAGAGAAATGCAAATCAAAAATACAATGAGGTATCACCTAACCCCAGTGAAAATGGCTTTTATCAAAAAGTCCTAAATCAAGAAATGTTGGCTTGGATGTGGAGAGATAAGGACACTCATACACTGCTGGTGGGACTGCAAACTAGTACAAACTCTCTGGAAAGTAATATGGAGATATCTCAAAGAACTAAAAGTAGATCTACCATTTGATCCAGCAATCCCATTACTGGGTGTCTACCCAAAGGAAAAAAGACATTCTATAATAAAGAGATTTGCACTTGAATGTTCATAGTAGCACAATTCACAATTGCAAAGATGTGGAAACAACCTAAGTACCCATCAATCCATGAGTGGATTAATAAAATGTGGCATATGTATACTGTGGAGTACCACTCAGCCATAAAAAAAAAAAAAATGGTGAATTAATACCTTTTGTATTATCCTGGATAAAGCTGGAGCCATTTTTTCTAAGTGAGGTATCCCAAGAATGGAAAAACAAACACCGCATATACTCACCATCAAATTGGTACTAATTGATTAACACATATGCACATATGGAAATAACATTCACAGGGTGTTGGGCAGGTTGGGGGGAGGGGATGGGTAAATTCACACATAAAGGGTACAGTGCATGCTGTCTGGGGATGGACACACTTGTAGCTGTGATTCTGACAGTACAAAGGCCATTTATGAAACTAAAACGTTTGTACCTCCATAATATTCTGAAATCAAAATTTTAAAAAATCTTTATAATAACTTCATTAAAAGTTATTTGGATATATAATACTAATTTGGAAATAATTTGTCTTTAGGATTTTGAAAGGAAATATTAAGGAAATATTCAGACTTACTATTTGAAAGTTCAATGCTATTTTGTTACTGGTCCCTTAATATGAAATCTTTTTTCCTCTATCTCCAAAAGCTTTTGTTTCATCATTAGGTCATTCTTTTCATTTCTAGAGTTTGGAAGTTTTCTAAATCGTGCCTTACTGTGTTTCCTTTTTCCATTAGAGTAATTATTATTTGTTTAGCCCTTTCCATCTGAAAATTTAGGCTTATCCATTCTTAACAAAAACAAAAAAAAAATGTTGAAATAATTATTTTATACTTTTTTCCACTTATTTTATCTGTTGTCTCTTTTTGGATAACTTTATCATTAAGTTAATGATAAATTGGCTATTCCAGAAACACACATACATTTTTAAAATTTCTTCCCTTGTTTACTATATTTGCTTTCATTTCTACTTTCATGGAGATTTTTTTCAAGTTTATGTTAAAACCCCTCATTTGCCATCTATATTTCTGCTTTCATGTTTTTAATCTCTAGAAATTCCTATTGTATACATATGTCTAAGAGTTCTTATTTTCTGAATGTTTCTTTTATATAAAATCCTGTTCTTGTTTCTTGGTAGAAGTATATACTTCTATGTCTTTAAAGTGATATGATCATTTATTGTCTTGAATTTTTCTTTTGTTCTACTTAATTGCCCTATGTATGGCAATAACTGTAGTATAATTTTCTATAAATATAAAAAGTATATCAATCTTTTTATTTTGCATTTATTGTTGACATAATTTTTTATGTATGCATAGTTGTGATGAATAAAACATATATCTTTAGGCAGTCATTTTTGATGTTTATAGAGCAAACAGGAATTCTGATTAATTTTATTGTGCACTTTCTATTTTAAAACAAAAAATATATGATGTAATGATAATTAAATATACTTTGTTATTGAATATTTTACTGATTTAAAGGAACTTCAATTTTGACTAGACAGTTATAAGAAGCAAATTTCCCCTTATATTTTATAATTAGATGGTCCACACTGGTTTTCAGTTCTATATCTCTGAATCTGTTTCTCCTTCAGTATCCACACACTCCTGGTATTCATACTATTAGAAGTGTTTGAATCATATTACATCAGTTATTTGCACATTTTAATCACAACTGATGAAGTAGCTTGTTGGGGGCAGTACTGGCATTCCTGGAAGCCACTACTACCACAGGACAGCCAGCAGTTATTTAACACTAAAAATATTACCACAAACCACATACCTGTAATTGCCCTAAACCTTCATTAAATATATTTCTAATTCATCTTTCCTTTATTTAGATCAAAGAAATACCTGCAGACCCTTGAGTACCACCCAACAGGAGGAAAACTGGGATGAAAGTGAAGTCAGGGTGAAAAAAAAATGTTCTTACCAGATGAAAGTGATATATTTAATGCTGAAAATTTCGCTGCAATATATATCCATGTGAACACATTGCTGGGTCCCTCCCAAGGCCTTGGAAGGGGACCATGCAAATGTGGTGCCTTGAAACTTAAATTCCATAAGCTTCACGACTTATCTACTTCTGTCACAAATTTTCTTTGGGTGGTCACCCAGGATATTGATTTGAAGTATAGATTCTGCCTTCAAAATCCTGTGATATAGATCGAGATTATACATTAAATAAATAAACTTAAAAAGAACTCCATGCCTAACTCTGAAAATTCACTCTGATATGCAATGTAGATTATATCCAACTGTGCTATCCAACATAGCCTGTCAGAGGTTAAGCAATGAGATGAAAGCAGCATTATAGAAGTTCTTTAAACTTGAATGTTTTCTACTCTCATTGTGAAATACACAGAAACAAATTAAAATTTGAAAATTAAATTATCTTATAAAGTCTAAAAATGAATTTCTCTTAAATTAAACCCTAAATTGTACTGCCTCATGTTTAAGAGTTGAATTTCAATGAAAATAAGTAAAAATGTCAATCTTCCTAACCACTTATTTCTACTGAATTTTATTTAGAAGACACTCAAACCCTCAGGAAGCAAT
This sequence comes from Mirza zaza, assembly GCA_008750895.1. Lineage (NCBI taxonomy): Eukaryota > Metazoa > Chordata > Mammalia > Primates > Cheirogaleidae > Mirza > Mirza zaza. The sequence goes on from VSMD01037382.1 coordinate 53,145, forward strand.
GGGCTTCCTCAAGGTTCTCCAATTTGGACAACCTTTAACCGAAAAGGGTATAGTTTATTCAGGAAAGCCAGTGTTGTGCTGAAACAAGGCATGGCCTCTCACAACTTTATTTTAAAATGGTAGAAACAATAAATAGATCACATGATGCTGTTAAACACTGGCCTTATGCACAGGCCATTTAGGAAACAAATGAATTCCTTATTCTTGAAGCCCTTATCCCAGGGAAAATTTTTCCCAGAACTCAAAACTTATAGTTGCCAAAATGTGAAGCAACTATTCAGTCACATCTGAGTGTAGGAAGACAGACAAAAAAGAAAATTGGTTTCAGCTTCAGCAGATACCAATTGATGTGTGTCAGTTGCCTACAGTTTGTGGCTTTAGACTTTAACACAGTTGTGGAACTTTCTAATCAAGAGATTATTAAGGGCATTTTGTATTTATTACATGATTACAGGGAGGTGAGGAGGCATGGTGTGTAGTGGGGAACCTACCTATAAAAACCATCTTCAGTGTCAGAGGATGATATTTGAGTTGTTGATGCACTTTTGCTAAGTTTACAATCTATTATTGATTGCAACACCAAACTCCATGTCTTACTACAACTGTTATCACTTCCTATATGGGCTCTTCAAAGCTCATTGTCGATTTTCCCTATGAGATCCATATTTTTGTCATTCTAGTGATACTTTTTTTTTTTTTTTTTTTTGGTGAGAATGGTTTAGCAGCATAGGATTTACAATCTACTCTGAGAAGGCATTTCCACAAGTGTGCCTCAGCGGCTATTTCTGCTACCTCCTTTTGTGATAGAATGACCTGGGTTGAAGAAAATTACCTGTTAGGAAACATATAATTAACTTTCAAGCTAACCTAAGGACTGATTATCAGGCTTAACACTAATATCCTATACAATTCTGTAGCATACATGAAAATCAGTAGCTTTGCAATTTAAAAAAAATAGTAGATATAGTTCTCTACATCAATACCTAAAAATATCTAATCTTGCCTCAATCTAGGCTGAAATACCAGAGAATAATGCATATCGTCTCTCATAAAAAAAAGTTTTCATTGACCGTTTTGCTTCTCAATCCACTGCTTATAGATGGCACATCACCAATCCTGAAAAGAGATAAGGAAAACAGTGCTGAGTAATGTTTTTCTAGTGAAATCCTTCACTAGGAAGGAAACATCGCAAGTGCTGAAGAAACTGGGCTATAAATTGCCCTGTATAGCCTGGTCATCCACTCACACCTAATCAGGGAACACCCAAAAGCTGAACAGATGCTCTGTGACAATGTTTCCTTTCTTTTCTTTTTATGCAATGCTTCAGTCATTTTATTGGAGGAAGCACAAATTACTTTATATTTTTAGACATTTTTTTCAGGTCAATTTCTCCAGAATACATTTCTCTAATTCCTTATCTTGGATGTAATTCTGTGTGTCTGAGCTATGAGAAGGGGAAATGGTATGGGGTATCCCATTATTCAGAAGACAGGCCTCATGTTTTCATTCTCATGCATTATTGTCACTCTTGGTAATGCCAGGTGTCCCCATGTCTGAAGTGTCTATAGTTTAAATTAACCAGAGATTAAATTGTCCCCCACTTTGTAGAAGAGGGGTAGGTACCTTAACATCATGAGGTCAGAATCATATTCTGAAAATTTAAATTAAATGATACACTGTCAATTACTCCTACTCTATTTAGCCTCCTTTTCTTTACCACTTCCACCTTCAGAGCTACTGGTGCCTCCTATTCCAGAACCTTCTGATGCTTCCATAGCAAATTATCTTGCTTCTTGTTGCCACCTGACTTACAAGCAGTTGGGCTTGATCCATTTTTGCTCTTTTATGTCTATTATCACGCATCTGCCTATTTTATATGTTTTTTACAATTTTGTTGGCATTTCTTGTCCAATGTCACCTCCATAGTATTCTTATTTGTTTTTAATTTATACCTTTTCTTTTATTATATTACTGTTACTTCTGAAGTGCTTTGGATATAGACAAGATAAACACATTAATTCAAATTATAATGAATGTTATGAACTAATTTGCATCCCCCCAAAATTCACAGGGTTGAAGCCCAAACACCAGTGTGACTGTATTTGGAAGTACGGCTTTTAAGAAGACAATTCAAGTTAAATGAGTTCAGAGAGGTAAACTCTAATCTAGTAGAACTTGTGACCTTGTAAGAAGAGGAAGAGATATAAGGACTGTGTGCACACAGATAAGAGGTTATGAGAGGACACAGTGAGAAGGTAGCCATCTGCAAGGCAAAGACAGAGGCTTTAACAAAAGCCAACCCCGTTTGCATCATAATCTTGGACTCCCAGCCTACAGAACTGTGAGAAATTTTTTTGTTTGTTTTTTAAGGCATTTAGTGTTTGATATTTTGTAATGGCAACCTTGTCAAACTAAACAGTGTGGATCATCAGACATCACTTTATATTTTGTTACAAAATCACTTTATATTTTGTTACAAATTAAATATCACATTCATGATTGTGACAAGCAGATTTTTCTCAGTCCTGTTTGGTAGTATCCTCCATTCTAGTCAGGGCACCATAAGCAACTTGGGACACTAGAAAATTTATAGAGGATCCTTTTGATGTTTGTCAACACTGATCGATTCTCTAAACTTATTTATCAAGTCTATATCCTCCCTTGAAAACATGCTATTCTGTGGCTTTAGTTCTCATTCATGGATTTTTGACAAGGTAGCCCTAAAACTTATGGTTGGACCTTCCTAAATTCAACACACAGGCATCCCTCTCAGACATCCTGCTCCATTCCAGAGACTTCTGGAAATAATGGGTTAGATTTCCCTCCTGGAACCATTAGAATCCTAATCTCTCTCTCTCTCTCTCTCTCTCTCTCTCTCTCTCTCTCTCTCTCTCTCCCTCTCTCTGTCTCTCTCTCTCTCCATGTGTGTGTGTGTGTGTGATGGACTAACACTTTTCTTTTAGAATTCCACTGCTTATGCTTTGCTCCCTCAAAGTCACAATCTCCCCATGTCAAATCATGTCACCTAGAACACCAAGAAAGTAATGAAGTCAGAAGTTGAAAATTCAAAATGTAAGTTTTAAATTTCTTCTAAAGATTTTGTTTTCACAAACACAAGGCATTATTATATGAAATTATAGCCTTTAAAATTATGGATTTCTGTTCTTACTCAAATATTTTGTAGATCTGACAACACATACTACTAAAAGTCTACTGGAGATAAGTAACGCTTCCTATGCTTACATGGACTATGAGCATTGCCTTGACACAATGATTGTATATAATATAGTCAGAAATTATTAATATCTAGACTGAGAAATAGTTTGTTATCATGTAAATGTTTGTGTCTCCCCAAAATTGATATATTAAAATCCTAGTACCCAATGTAATAGCATTTAGGGAGTGGGTTCTTTGTGGGGCAATTAGGTCAGAAGAGTGGAGCCTTTGGGAATAGGATTAGTGTCCCATAAAAGAGACCCCAGATAGCTCCCTGGCCCTCTTCAACTTGTGAGTATCCAGGGACAAGTCAGTAGTCTGCAATACCAAAGAAGGTTCTACCAGAACCTAATAATTCTGGCAACTTGTCCTCAGACTTCCAGGCTCCAGAACTGTAAGAAAAATATTTCTGTTGTTTATAAGCCATCCAATCGATGGTACCATTTCATAGCAGCCTGAACTAAGACATGGTACAAATAAGATATCACAAATTATGGTTTCCTGTGTAGTAAAGAATACAGCACTGCCAACTGAGAGGTCAGAGTTATTATGCTTAATCTTCCTAGGATGCATGACCATTATCTGTTTAAAAAAGGGATTAAACTATGTGATTATTTAGAAGTCATTTTTACACTTAGTTTCTTTGGTTATAATAAGTAGTAGTACAAATTCTTTCAATTCTTGACTCCCAAAGAATGTAACATTGACTAGTGAAAGCTCTTTTATGGTTGTTTTTAAAAGAAGCTTTTAGTGGAATGATGTTTGTGCTCAGAGCAATCTAATACTGACTTATGTTCCTTGTATTATTCTCACTTGTGATAGAAGAGGGTTTAGTTAGTTTTTTTCTTTTTTTTTTTTTCTTGAAGCCACTGCAGATTTAATTTCCCTTTAAGCAGTAGACTAATCACACTCTCTCCTTCACCCCACAGCTTGAACAGATTGAGAATTTTAATGGGGAAAACATCAGTGCAGGTAGGGAAAGCCCAGGAGGCTCCAGAAAAAAAGTCCTAAATATAGTAAAGGAGGGAGATATAACAGCACTATGAGTTCTACTGTTTGGCTTCCAGGGAAAATTCATTCTTTATACATTCTCACATTCTCACTTCCCCCTCCCTATTTTTTCTTAATTTTGTTCCTATTTCCCTGAATTCTTAGCCTCTCAGTACCCAAGGGACCAGGAATAACAAGCTACTTGCTACTTTCCCTTCATCTGAGCATCTCTATCTCAGATCAATTCTTTATCTTTTTTTTCATAGATACAAAATACATTCTTTGAAAGATCATTACATTTATAAGAGTTTACAAAAGTAAATTAAAATCATAATTGTCCAACATCTTAAAAACACATTTTGATATGATGTATTTGGCAATCACCATTCAATTCTTCAATACTTTATTGAGTGTTCATTACAAAATCTAGAGCAATAGGGAAAGAATTTAAAAAGCACAATTCAGCTGAGATAAAGTGTTGGCAGGAAAGGCATATCATTTTGATGAGATCCCAATAACATCTCTGTCTTTACATGTCCTAGTGCAACTAAAAACAGTGAAACAAGCTATGGCAGAGATACTATTCAATAACTGTAATTTCATAGGGTCTTTCAAGTCAGAGCTTTTCCTAGAATCCAAATGAAAGTCCAGTTAACAATATATGTTTTTCCACTACTATTGCTACATTTCTCACAAATTGAGGACATTTAATTTCAAGGAATAATAAGACCACTCTCAATCTGTTATTTCTATTTTTTCTTGTTTTTTTTTTTTTTTTTTTTTTTGAGACAGAATCTCACTCTGTTGCCCAGGCTAGAGTGAGTGCCATGGCATCAGCCTAGTTCACAGCACCCCCAATCTCCTGGACTCAAGCGATCCTACTGCCTCAGCCTCCCGAGTAGCTGGGACTACAGGCATGTGCCACTATGCCCGGCTAATTTTTTGTATATATATTTTTAGTTGGTTAATTAATTTCTTTCTATCTATAGTAGAGGCGGGGTCTCACTCAGGCTGGTTTCAAACTCCTGATCTCAAGCAATCTACCCGCCTCGGCCTCCCAGAGTGTTAGGATTAAAGGTGTGAGCCACCGCGCCCGGCCTCTATTTTTTCTTTGACCTCAATGCTTAATTACCTCAATTACATACCATTGTGATTATACACTATGCTTTGGGAATACTAATTGATTATCATTAAATAGAAAAGTGAAAAGTAGAAAAAGAATATCTTTCCTTTTAGCAACTACACTAAGCTTATTTTCCCTGGAGAATTTACTACCACACTGTGCATTCTGTACTTAGAGTGGTTATCAGTACTTTTTGTTTGTATGTTTTCTGTAGGTTGCATGCTGCTGCTTTTTTAAGTGTTTTTCACCCAATTTCTCAAATCTAAAATCTTTCCTTCTCCTCCATTCTTTTTTTTTTCCTTGTCCTATGTAATCAATATGTGTTTTCCTGCTGCCTGGTTTAAGATTCCCACTTCTTTCAGTAAGCTTTTCGTGAATACCAAAGCCCACTGTAGTAATCGTCTCTTGCTTTTTTGTAATATTATTTATGTTCTGTACTGCTTGACAAAAGCATACTGTATTGCAGCAAGTCCCAGAAGAGTAACCATGGTACATGGTTTGAGTTTCTTTTTTCTCCTCCATTTAACATTTCTGAAGCTAAGATTTTCCATCTCTAAAATGAATGGAAAAATCTTCTATTTTTGATGTATATTGAGATTTGAATGAGGAAAAATGTATTACCGCACAACATGCTAAGTGTGTATGTTAGGTGTGACTTGTTTTCAAAAATGCTATAGGCTCTGTGAGGATAGGGACCAATGTTCCTGAAATGCTTCCTATTGTGAAACTTAATCTTTGAACAATATAGGTTCTCAAAAAATATATATTGGTTGGTTCAATCCCAAATATAGCTATTTAAAGCAATTCTCAATCTGTAAATAATCAATATATATTTTGTAGCACATGCAATAAGTAGATGTTGACAGCTGTTGTATCAAAACATCATTCTACTATTTTGTCTTTTAGTCTTTTTTTTAGAAAGTTCTAACCTTTGTATATATAGGGAGAGCTTTTAAAAATATTATTTTTTGTGCTTTCTATAAACTAACAATTTTCTGTTTGTTTCATATCTTGGAAATATGAACAAAGATAATTTGAGAGGAAAAATCTGTTTTCAAGGGCATGTGAGATATGTAGTTGAAATAATTTTTTATACTTTTAGGTGAAATTCTTACTTAAAGCTACAAATATTACCTTAGAATACTAATTCCAATTATTTTGTTTAATATAATTTGTATATGTTGTATAATGCAATTTCTTATAATATTTCTTCTTTTCCTTTTTAAGAAATCTCAGATCAAATATGATTCTTACATCTTGGAATTTCTATAGAACTTATTTTGTGTAACTTTTGACACTATCTGTCATGAATTAATTTTATTCTTATCTTAATACATCTTATGAGCTCCATATGGGCAGAGAAAGTGGCATTTTCTTCTTAATAGGTTTGGTAGGCTGAGTAATGGCCCCTCAAATTAATCCATATCCTAAATCCTGGTCGTGTGAATGTTAATTTACGTAGCAACAAGGACTGCAGACATTATTAAGTTAAGGATCTTGAACTAGAAATATTATCCTGGGTTTTCTGGGTGGACATTTAAAGCTATCACATGTAACTTTCATACGAGGGAGATGTGACGATGCAGAAGACAAAAAGGCCACATGACTAGGGAGGCAGAGATTGGAGTGATGCATCCACATGTAAAGGGATGCTGGCTCCCAGAAGCTAGAAGAGACATACGGTGGAATCTCCCCCAAAGCCGCCAGACGGCGCCCGACACTCCAAAATGTATACTTTGGTTCCACAACACTGATTTCAGTCATTTGGCCTTCAGAACTGTAAGAGAACACTTTTTTGCTTTATGCTACAAAGTTTGTGACCTCTTTTTTTAAATAGCAGCAATAGGAAACTAATATAGTAGGCAAAGGTCTTTTTTTGTTTGTTTGTTTCAGTAGGTGGATATTTGGAGTTCCTTAGAGTTTTATTTTGTGCCCTTTTCTCTTGTGTAGTCTTACTGACACCACACATTTCCCAGGAAAATGTCATCTAATCCTTTAATTTCAAATTATATTCACACCAGATGATTTACAAATGAGGCTTCAGTTCTAAACCCTCTCCTGGGCTCTGGATCCTTACATCTAAGTTAAGGAAATCTATATTTTGAAATTACTGAAGTACCACAAACTCAGCATGCTAAAATGAAAACATATGCTCAAATTATTCTTCTCGTGAATTCCACGTCATAATAATTACCACCAATTTCCAAACAGCAACTCAAACCAGGAAACTCAAAGTCAGATTTAACTCTTCATTTTTCTCCACCACCTTTGTCGACACAGCCTATACATTTTTGGACGCTAGCACCTAAAATATCCTTCAATATATTCACTTCCAAAATCCCCTACCAAGATCATTACTCAGACTACTATTATGTCTCCCCTGAGCTGTTAAAACAGCCTCTCAACTTCGTCTCCAGTGTTGCACATCCCAACCCTGCCCCCATGCAGACTAATTTGTATAATGCAAGTTTTTAATGGCATTAAAAACCATTAGATGATGTTTCATTGTCCTTAGTATGAAGTCCAAATTCTCTGAGGAGCTTTACAAGCCGCGCGGGATTCTGAGTGCAGAATGTATCTCGAGACATATTTTCTCATCTTAACTTCCAAACCTTGCCCTCTGATCACATCAAATTTTATTAAAAAGAGCAATGTTCTTTTGTACTTCTGGAACATTGCTTGTGCTAACCTATCTGTTGCAATGTTCTTCATGTTCCCCAGTTAACCCAGCGGCAACTCAATCTTAAGATTTCAATAATAATATTCCCTCTGTGTGCCCTTCCTTGATACTCAACATACTAGATAAGCGGCTTCCCACCATTGTTCCCATGGTACACTCTGTATTCCCTGTGGCAGCTCTCCCCATAGTGTGTTCTATGCAGATTGTATACTTGTCTGTCTCTCTTGATAGACTTTAAGCACTGTAAGGGCAGGGACACATCTGTAGCACCACTATTTGCCTCACCTACAGTAATCTATCAATACATATTTGTTTGGTGAATGAGAGGCTATAGGTAAAGAGCAAACTGGAAGGCTACAGGAATAGATGCAGCATATATATCATCCCTTGAACATCAATATTAAAATTTCTTATAAATATTGGCTTCAGGTAATAAAAACACCACGGGTTGAACATCTGACCTGAGCACTACTTTTATTTTAAAAGTATATTTGAATAACATAACAGAAAACTTTAACACAAAATGGCTAATAGTACAGTAGATTTTTTTCCAGTTGAAATTTATGCAATACACACTTTTAAACTTTGCTCTCTACTCACTGCTATAATGAAATTTGAACTTGTATGCAACAGCTATAACAAATTTCAAACTAAAATTAGGTGACATTGTCTGTATCAACATTTCAATTTCACAAGGTTACCTTCTTGGTCTATGATTATTTATGCAATTTCTTAAATTTTTAGTGTATTTTGTCTTTGTTTCCTCATAAAAATGTCATTGAAAAATGAACTTAATGCCAGCAACATAGATCTGAATATCACAGGCTCACTCTTCTCAGCATGGGAGAGCCATGGGAAGAGCCATGTCTCCCAGGAGAACTAAGGTACCTAGCCACGTGTGAATCTTGCCTGATAGAAGCTAGTATGGTCTTCTCATTCTCTATGACAAATAGTAGTTTTATCATGGTCACGTGACTCAGCTATATCTATGAAATGTGATGAGAAATCTTCTGAAGGATTTATGAGAAAGACAGTTTACATTCTTACAAATGGACATGAAATGCAGGCATTTTTTTTTTTTTATTTAGACTTAGTTTTTTTTTTTTTTTTCTAAAAGGATGTGTTGACTGGAGCTACTACCTACATCTTGTGACTCAGAGATATCACACATGGACCCATAAAGAGCCTTAACTTTGTAGAGTTGTGAATAAAAAAAAAAAAAAAAAAAAAGACTTGAATGTGGCCGCACTTTATTATGTAAATAGATAATTTTTTTTCCTAATTCTTCATACCTCTTTTATCGTTGTTTCTCTTGCTTCTAAATATGATATCTATATATTTATTGTATTTTAAAGTTGGAAATTACTAGGTATAATAAACCTTGTAAAAATTTAAACCCTAACATTAAGACTCTAACTGAGCCTAGTCTATCAACTGTTTGAATACAAAGGAAAAGAATCACATTCAAGACTATGTGTGAAATGTTAAAATGATAACATTAGAGTTTACATTTGAAATCTAAAATATAATTAGAAATTTTACATAATTTTACCTCATTGTGAATGGAAACTCTTTTCTAATAAATAAGCCTGTTTTTTTTTTTTAACTTCTGTACCTTCTGCTTTTTTTTTTTTTTAATATATATGTATGTGTATACACATACAGAGAGAGAGATTTTTGGAAGCACGTAATTATGTGAAAGTAGGATCTTCATAATATATTCACTTGGTGTACACATATAGTTTCATTTTGTGTAGCTAATCATGTTTGAGTGAGAGTAAATATGCTCATGATCCCTTATGCTTTTAATTATCTATCATCATTTTTCCAATATTTATAAAATTTTCTAAGTAGTAATTTTTGTCTTTTAGATAACCTGATATGGGATTATTAACCAGAATAACATCATGTTCTGCAGTCATCATGGGCATATATTTGATTCTAGGTAATTTTGATATATTTGAGTAAAGCAAGGCAAGGCATTTTTCTATAATGTGATCAAGATGCATAGGTTCAAATGGAAAGCTAAAAAGAAACACTATGAGGTCCACATATTCAGAAAATAAGACTGAGATCAGCACAAAAGTTCCTGAAGCTATTTGTTAAAGTTTGTGGCTTTGAAATTCCTACCCACTTTTTTAGAAAGTACTTCTAACCAATGAGCTTTATTATTGTGTTTTTGTTTTTTATTGTTTAAGCTTTTGTTTTTTCCAGTACTATAATCATTACCTATTTTACTCCATAACCTGTGGGGAGAAAAGTTTATGTGCTCTTCCAACTTGGTTCCACATCTATTGTTTAATAAAACTAAAAGTGAAGGCACCTCGTTCATCTTACTCCCTTCAGGTACTCTGATTCACAGAGCTGAAAGTCAGCTTGTCTGATTTTCCTTTGGGAGCCTTTCTGCACTAATGAGCACTCAGGTGTAATTCATTGGAAGAAGTTCTGCAGGTGGAGACTGTTACTTATGGTGAAAATGAGCATACTATACCCATGTAAAATGATTTATTATAACTTTTTGCAATCCCAGCAAAATGGTTCATACTTGCCAATTTTTGCTTTATGTGCAAAATTTTTTGTTTAACAGAAGTCACTGTATTCTTGATATTAATTATGGTAGTATTTCCAAACAATGTAACTTCTAAAAAATGTTTGGGTGCTTCTTAGGAAACTTTTCTTTAGGCAACATGCCAGTGGAATGAATCTTTTCGTAGAAGGCTTTTATGTTATTTATAATCATATTTTAAAATATCCCAGAATGTCACATTATAATCCTATGTATAAGAAAAAATGTATCTACTCTAAATATGACTATATATACACAAGGACTTCCTGTTAATAGAAATGTACTCAGACTGCTTTTACTTTCATAGAAATGATTTGATGCTATGACGTGATATAGTCTGTACACCATTTAATTTTACACACACATAATTTTTTGAACTAAGTATCAGTGTGTTTAATAGGATTTTAATTTTAACTCCTCGGATTTTGGATTGGTCATTGTACACTTTATGTTTAAAGTATTTATTAGTTGTAGAGGCCTTACATATATATGCTAGCATATCTCATTTCATTGTTTCTGTAAAATATATAACAACATGTCAGTGGTACCAAAAACTCGGATTATCGTTTAACAGAAAGCAGACACTATTCTTTCCTGGATAGCTCAGTAGGCTAGTGTTATAAATTTTCCACTTTGTTTTTCTTTCTTACCATTTGTCGGAAGGAAGCTTCTAAAGAAACATTAACAATATTCTATCTTCTATATTAGGTAAAATTCTAATAACTGATGGGTCATTGGTTTCTGCTGTCTTTTAGTACTCAAACTTACAGTTGAGCCATTAGGAAGAATCTCTTCATAATAAGATCCTTCACTGGCATGAGCTTTTGCTGTGAAGTTTGTACTCACGATGATGTTAAAGCCTCTTCCGTAGCGGTTTATAAACATGGCTCCACACACTTACTGAATTAGAATCACGGTTTTAACATCACACTCTCTGGGGTGTTGACTGCATAGCCTGTCTAGCATCAGATCAAAGTCTTACATTTGGCAATTTTAGTCTAACAGGAAATACCAGGCATTGGAGTGGCTCGCCCACTGCCATAAATAAGAGTGATGATGGTATTGCCTGTAGTAAAAACCAAAATCTCAGTGGGACATTCGTGAAAACTGGTGCTAGTCTCAGTTTTGACATTGACTAGGTTGGAGACCAGGCTGCCTTGCAATATTTTTTCTGGGCTTCAGTTTCTGGCATGTATAATTAGGGAATTGAACTAGATGATTTTCAGTGCATTGACATGAAATTTTATGATTCTTCCATATGCTTTTTATGGGAGTTTATCATGTTGCTGAAGGTTTTGCATCTATTTATGGGTTGCAAGGAACCATTTATTTTGCTTGTCTCATTTGCCCCACGTAGAGTTTTTAATCACAGGAAACCAACATCACAGACACAATACTGAGAGTGGGTGAATAAATATAATCTTTAAGAAAGTAAAAATATTTATATTGCAATCACAGATTTATTTCCAGTCTAGAATATATCTAACATGTAGCTAGAAGCTTACAAAATATTTTTGAAATAAATGAATTCATGAATGAGCCATCAACACAGAGCTTCCTGCTTATTAATGATAGAACCAAATTTCTTTTTCTCACGGAGTTATACTTTACTTGTCCAGGGATCGAAAATGAACGCTAATTTCCTATTAACCCACAAGTCAGGAATAGATACATCTCAGAGAATTTCAGTCATAGGATGGAAAGGTCTTTACATCATGTAATCAATTAGGTCACAATGATGATCATGATGATGATGATGATGATGATGATGATGATGGCTAATGCATGCCAAGTGTGTTTTAATCACTTTATATCCTTGCTGCAATCATATGATGTAGGTTCTCTTTTTAACCAACATCTTTAACAGAAAAGAAAACTGAAGAACAAGCAGATTAACTTGTTTAAGGTCCTAAAAGTACCTTGATCAAAAACCTTATAGTATTCTCCATTTTCAAGATGCCCTTTACTTTCAAGAAGTGTATGTCATGTATACACTTCCCAAATATATACCAGGTGGCTCTGTGCTTAAGGTAATATTAACAATATTCATTATCCTTAGCAACAACTTGAATTTCTAGTATAAGAAAGTCAGAATTCAAAATCTTTGCTCTAATTCAAAACAGAAATACATTAATTTTGAAACAGTCCATATACAATAATCAATTACAGCAAATGAAATGTTCTTCATTGACAAAAAAATCAAACTTTTTGTTGACTGTTCCACTGACAACAAAAGTAAAACTTCCCACTTAGTACAGTTCTTTTTTTTGCTTTTTGCAACTAATATATCTTTAACCAGAACTTTCTAATATTTTTAAATTTATTAGATGCATTAATCATATCAATGGTTCATTTAGAATAGGAAGTATTAGTCATCTCAGAACACAGTGATTAATGTGGGTTCTTTGTATTAGTTTCCTAGGTCTGCCATAACAAAGTATCCCAAACTGGGTGGCTTAAAACAACAGAAGTTATTCTTTCATGGTTCTGGAGGCCAGAATCCATGGAAAATTAAGTGTTGTTTTTTGCTAAGGGCGCTGAGGGAGAATCCTTTCATCCGTCTGCCCTACCTTCTCCTGTCAGGCAATAATCCCTCACTCCTGGACTTGTAGATGTATCACTCCAATCTCTCTATGTTGCTCTCACTTGTATCTCTGTGTCGAAATTTACCTTTCCTTGTAAGAACATCAGTTATACTAAATTAGGGCCCATCCTAATGACCTCATTTTAACTCAATTAAATTTTCAAAGATTATACTTCCAGAAAAGGTCTCATTTGCAGGCACTGAGGTTTGGGAATTTAACATATCTTTGGGGGGATACAATCAACCCATGTTCTTTAAATAAAATAAACATTTTCCCCATAACAATAGTAAAAACTAATTTGACCTTGATTTCCCAACATTTATTTTTAAATTAACACTTATACTATCATTAATATGTGTCATGCATGATTCTAAAACAAATTACCTGTACCAACTCATTAAATTTTAAGCACAAGTTTGGACGGCAGAGATTTTAATCTTTCCACCTCCTCTCCCCTTTCTTCTTACTCTTCCAACCCAGTATGTTTCCAGTCTATCCTGTAGATCATTCCCTGTGGTACCTTTATACACGTTCTAGATGCTATTCCTCATTGCTCAAATGAACACAAGTGATAATATTTTCTCCTTTCCAGAATTTCGAGAGTGAAACTCAAATTAGCCTGCTCAAATGCATATAAGCGGTAATGGTGTACATTTGATTTTTTTCAAGTTGAGGCTTTAGATAGAAAAGAAAATGACCTAACTATAAGGTCTAGTAATTATTTTAGTGGAAATTCAGAGGCTTCGATTCAAAACGGTTCAATACTAGATCTGTGCTCTGCCCCAGAGCAGTTGGCTGGCACTCCGAGTTTCTTTTAATTTCTTTAAAATAGAGATAGAAAGCAGGTTAATTTTATCATTCCCTTTCACAGATGAGAAAGTTGAGGTAAATGGAGTTTGTGTAACTCACACCAGGTCACATTTACTAAATTGAAGCATTCCCAAGCCTGCATTGGACTATCCCATCCTTCCTTTATGAGGCTGTTTATAAGAACTAAATTAGATAATGCATTCTCCCCTAAAACTGCTTCATATATTTTCTTTATTCCTAAAACATACCCGCTTGTCAAAGAAAGGGATCATTCCAATTATCAATCATGCTACAATTTTCTGAAAGAATTCTCTGCTGTTAAAGCCAGAGATCAATGGTATATACATTTATCTTTGCTTAATACTCATAACTCCAAGTCAGAATTAAACTCAAAATGAGAATAAATTAATGGATGATTGAATAATTAAACATTGTATGTTTCATAACATAACATGTATATTTAAATATACTTTTATTTCCCCTTTAAATGAGAAAATAAATAGCATTTTGTGTTAAATATGAATAATATTCTCTGTTATATGCATTTATAAATATTTGTGACTGATTCTCTTAGTTAGCTTGTGCTGCCAAAGCAAAACACCAGAGACTGGGTGGCTTAAACACGTAACATTTCTCACAGTTCTGAAGTGTGGAAAGTCCTGGGGTGCCTAACAATTCAGTTCCTGGTGAGGGTTTTCTTTGGGGCTTGTAAATGGCTACCTTCTTGCTTGCTATCTTCATATGAACTTTTCTTGGTCTATGGAGACAGAGAGAGAGAGAGAGAGAGAGAGAGAGAGAGAGAGAGAGAGATCGTCCTCTTCTTATAAGGCCTCCAATCCTATAGGCTTAGTACCCCACGCTTAAGACTTCATATAAACCTAACTGCCTCATAAAAGCTGTACCTTTATATATTGTCATATTGCAAATTAGGGCTTCAACATATGAATTTTGGTGGACACAATTCAGTCCTTTGACTCTTACCCATTTCGCTTAAAATTATTCGTATTTAAGACTGAAAGCAGAAACAAATGTGAAACAAAATTTAAAACGTATCGTAATGAATGAATTCTAATTATAAATGATATAGTAAGTCTTAATCCTTATATAAAGATTAAAGCATCTGCCTATCTTAGATTGCCTGTGAATATCTGTCCTTATATTTGAATTTTCTTGTAACATTAGGTAGAGATTGTTTTTGTTATACTCACAAAACTACAAAAGTTGTTGGCATATTTTATTGTGATTAAATTATCATTAATAGAAAGTCTAGTGTTTAAATTGAAAGTATTTTATTTCCATAAAGCCTCAATATGCAAAATCTTATTATCTATGTTACTACCGAATGTTTAAAAGCCCAGACTGTGAAAACATGGTTATATGGTCAATTTCCATTTAGGCAAAAAGCTTTAATAAAAGCATGAAATGTGCTATTTACTGCATTAGTACTTTTACAAGTTTTTCTTGAAAGAAAGCTTTTACCTTCATTTTTATAACTATATTAAAGACAATTATAGAAGTACTCCCTTAATTTTTAGATCAAAACTCATTGCCTGTAAGTCACTTATCCTGGTTAAGTTGTGCTTTGAAAGGAAGGCACTGTGTTTAGGAGGTATTTTTTTTTTTTTTTTTGAGACAGAGTCTCACTTTGTTGCTTAGGCTAGAGTGAGTGCCGTGGTGTCAGCCTAGCTCACAGCAACCTCAATCTCCTGGGCTCAAGTGATCCTACTGCCTCAGCCTCCCGAGTAGCTGGGACTACAGGCATGTGCCACCATGCCCGGCCAATTTTTTGCATATATTTTTAGTTGACCAATTAATTTCTTTCTATTTTTACTAGAGATGGGGTCTTGCTCAGGCTGATTTTGAACTCCTGACCTTGAGCAATCCGCCCACCTCGGCCTCCCAGAGTGCTAGGATTACAGGTATGAGCTACCATGCCCGGCCTTGTTTAGGAGGTATTGGGAAGAAACTTTACACCAATTTCAGAAGCTTCAGGGCCTCCCTCACAGAGTGACCTGGTCATGTATTCCAGGCATTACTGGGACAGCATATGCATGTACTTTCTCTTCTGTTTTCATACCTAAACCTCATATCTTCAAAATATTTTGTAAAATGAAAAATATAAATTTAAAAGTCAAAAATAAATGGATATTTTTTGGTATGGTTAGGAGGCAAAAAACATATTGTCCTTTTTTATATAAAGATATAATTCATAATTGCCCATTAACAATGTCTTAGTCTTCAGGATCTTTTTATGTATGTGGAATTGATAAAAATACTTGGATCAACCTACACTCTTTTTAAAGATATATATATATATACACACACACACACACACACACACACACACACACATATATATATATATATATATATATATCAAGATTCCATTATAGCCCAATTACCATTTTAGGTTCTGAGACTACCAAAATGAACTGGTTCTTACTCACTAGCACCCCCTCATCTAGAAAGGGAAAAAGAGACCTGAGCTATTAAACAGTTAATTCTGTAGAAGTTTGCCACAATAAAAGAATATACTATGCTTTAGTAGTACAGAGAAGAGTATGATAAATTCTCCCCTCAGGCTTAAAAAAGAAAGTCAGGAAGGGCTTCACAGAAAAGGTAGATGTGTGTAGTAAAGTATTAACTTTACCCAAGAGAGGTTTGTCCTTTGTCCTCGTTCCTGAAAGATATCCTCTAAACCCTTGGAATTTCCCAAGTTATAAAAGTTCTTTGTGACTCATGGTAGACTCTTAGATCATGTTAAAGAAAAAAAAAATATTCAAGAGTACTTGTCAAAGCATGTAAGGAAGACTTTATTAAGGACCATCTAGATAAGTATAGGGACCCTGACAATGGGATTTTGCAGGGGGGGGGAGAGAGATTGGGCTCAACTCCAAACACATCATAGACAAGTGGGAATTTACAGCTAGGAGCATCTTGGAGACTAGTGAATGAGAAATTAACATGAGGAAATTCAGAAGTAAAAGGGAATATCGTTAAACACACTGATATGATTTGGATATTTGTTTCCTCCAAATCTCATGTTGAAATTCAAGTGGGAAGCATTGAGGTCATGAGGGCAGATCCCTCATGAATGGCTTTGCTCCCTCCCCTTGGTAACGAGTGAGCTCTCCCTGTATTATTTCATGTGAGAGCTGGTTGTTTAAAAAAGTTTAGGCATCCTCTCCTCTCTCTCTCTCTCCCTCCTTCTCTCACCATGTGATACCCCTGCTCCCTCTTCACCTTCCACCTTTATTGGAAGCTCCTGGAAGCCCTTGCCAGAAGCAGACACTGGGGCTATGCTTCTTGTACAGTCTGCAGAACCATGAGCCAAATGAACCTCTTTTCTTTATAAATTACCCAGCCTCAGGCATTCCTTTAGAGAAGCACAAAACCAACTAACACACCTATATAATAGGATTTTTTCCAAAGACAGGCCAAGGGGATCAGGCATCACCTGGGGATAGTGGAGGATGTGGATCCCAATCAGATATGGAGGGTGATCAAATACCAAGCTTGAGAGGTTTTTGTTGAACTGACTTAGCAAGATTCTTTGCTAAAACTGGATTTTACAGGGAAGAACACAGATGTACCTACAAAAAGATTCATAAACTTGACTAGACTTTGCCCAAACACAGAATCTTTGTCAACTACATCTGATAGGTTTTTCTTTCAGCTGTTTCAAAATATGATTGAGAAATAAAAGTTATATATATATTTAAGTTGTACGAAGGTAAGTTTTGATATACATATACATGTGAAATTGTTACTATGATAAAGCTAATTAACATACTTGTCACCTCATGGTTACCTATTTTCTCTTTGGTTAAGAACAGTCGAGAACTACTCTCTTAGCAAATTTCAAGTATACAATACAGTATTAACTGTAGTCATCACGTTGTATATTAGGTATTAAGAACTTACCTAACTTATAACTGAAAATTTGTCAAATATGACAGTTTCTGCTAATGTGTGGATTGTACGTTAGACTTCTGGGAGTTCCTTGAGTTGTTCTAGTGAATTTTTGAACTTGACGTAGCTATGGAGACAATTCCTGAGATTTTAATCAACTGATATGAAGTAGGGTGGCCTTTAGGGAAACCCTAAACTTATAGATGGTATTGATCATGAGGGCAGTCTTGTGGGGACTGCTCCTACAGACTCTGGAATTTGCCTAATTCATTACAGTGGCAATTAAGTTTGTGTTGATAAACCTGTGGATTTGTGTGGCTAGATGGATATTTGGATAGAGAATGAGAAATCTTTCTATAATAATGTAATTTATTCTAAGCTTGAAACACAAAACCTTTAGATTGTTAGTGGGAAGGGGTATACTTAGAGTAGGGCATTCTCTTTTACATTAAATTATTTTTTCCTCTTTAAACCCATCTTAGATTCTTATTTGAATCATATGAAAACTTGAGGGAGAAAAATGGAAGTGTTGTAAATAAAAACTATAAGAGGGCCAGACACAGTGGCTCACTCTTATAATCCTAGCACTTTGGGAAGCCAAGGGGGAAGGATTCTTTGAGGCCAGAGTTTGAGACCAGCCTGAGCAACATAGCAGAACCCTGTCTCTACAAAAACAAAACAACTAGCCAGGTGTCATAGTGTGAGCCTGTAGTCCCAGCTACTTGGGAGTCTGGGACAGGAGGATTACCAGGGCCCAGGAGTTTGAGGTCCCAGTCAGCTATAATAACGCTACTGTACTCTAGCCCAGGCAATACAGCCAGACCCTGTCTCAAAAAGATGATGAATTGTTAAATTGTTTCAACGAAAAGTTTATTAGGCTCCTAAAACGCAAATAGTACTGCACTGGGGATAGTAGGGTATATAAATTAGATAACAGTTTTGTCCATTTTGACACCCTCACACTTTGCCTTTTTATGCTTCATGACTTATAAAACTAAGAACTAAATTTTATGACTCCCTTGCAACTAGGATTCTGAACATGACTTTAAGATAACTGTGTAAGTCCTGATTTGGAAATGAAGTCAATGAATAGAGAAGCAGGGAATGGACCACCCATTGCCAGGTGCTGAGCTGTTACCAGAAGCTGTAGTTGAAAGTTTCCCATTTTGGAAATCACACCAACATAGTACGATTCTGGAGCCAGCCACTACAGTGGTGACTTCCACTTTCTGAAGGTAACGTAACTATCTCATCAGTACAGGACACTTCCTTGGAGTATACTTGTGAGGTAAAATTCTAGAAGTCATTTCTGGGGGCCATATATAGGGTTTGTGTGATTAGGCTAAATGAATCTCCAAAGCAGTTTTAACCCACTGCTTAACCTAGCTATTTGCAGCAACTAAACCATGACTGAGATAAACTATAATAATCTTCTAAAATAAAATATACAAAAAATAAAAGAGAGGCATGAAATACCAAGACAAATATATTCTACCTGGGAACTTGTTAGAAATATGAAATTTCAGACCTTCTGAATCAGAATCTACATTTTAAAACGATTTTTACTGATTCTCAGTTGACATTATTTCTTTTTCTATCAGTGAAAGATAGAAAATGAAGGAAAAAATAAATTTAGTGATAACTGCTAATAAGCCAATACAAGAAGATGATGCATTGCCCAGTGACTGGGACAGGGTTCTGCTACTTTATGTAAGTTTGCCAGCATAGGCCACGGAGAGGCTCTGACATTTGAACTGAGATTGGGATGGTGATAAGGACCCAGGCTTGAGATGATCTGGAGAATATTTCTGATAAAAGGTCTGTCAACTGTAAAGGCTCTAAGACAGCAACAGTTTGACCTATTTAGAGATAGAAAACCCGCTGTGATGTGAACATGGTGAGTAGAGAGAAAATTAAATGTTTAGAAAAAGTAAGCATGAGCCTACTTGTAGGCCTGTCTCTGACATGACAAAGGAACATTCATTTACACTAGCTGAAATTGGAAGAACTATTAGTGGATTTTCATCAAACAAGTATTACAATTTAATCTTTAGAAGGATAAATTGTAGAAGATAGATACTAGACAGGAAAAATGGGAAAAAAGGAGTTAATTTCATTACCCAGGCATAGTAGCTTAGACTAAAGTAGTGGCATTAGAGATGAGAACTGGAAATATTCAACATTTCACACATCATTTCAACAGGACTTAGTCGTGGATTGGATGTGAGAAGCAAAGGAAAAAGATGACTCAAGCATGACTCAAGATTGTAAGTGGTAGCCAATTGATAGCATGATTCTGATATTCCTGGAAGGAACAAAGGAATAGGAAAAGTTTGGTTATAGGGTCACTAGAACTCTTTTGCATATGCAAAAATATATTGAGGTATTTATTAGATGTATAAGAAGAAGGCATATGGGAAGCTTAAAATGAGATGAAAGTTCAGGAAAGAAGTCAGAGCTACAGCTGAAATTTATTGATCATCTATACTGGGTTCATATTCAAAGCCAGAGTCTGGGCTGAAATTCTCTAGTAAAAATATGTGCACAGGGATAATAGAAATTGAGAACCAATCATTGTGGTTTCTTTTGCATTCACAGAATAAGTATTTAAGAAAGAGATAGTAGTAATGGAAACTAAGAAGAAATATCAGTGAAGTTAGAGGAAAAGAAGACATGTAAGGTATGTATGCTTTTGGCATAAGATCACATTATCATATTATATGAACAGATTGATAGCAATGGGAACCATAATAAAGTGAGAAAACAGAAACACAAGCAGCAATCCCAGGAAAATATGATGAGAGATTTTACTAAGAATGGGGCCAAAAGAATGGGTCAGTAATTGAATTAAGATGTAGGTTTGAAGTTCAGGGTTCCATTTAGTTTTATGTTTTTTGTTTTTTGAGACAGAATCTCACTTTGTTGCCCAAGCTAGAGTGAGTGCCGTGGCATCAGCCTAGGTCACAACAACCTCAAACTCCTGGGCTCAAGCAATCCTCCTGCCTCAGCCTCCTGAGTAGCTGGGACTACAGGCATGCACCACCATGCCTGGTTAATTTTTTGTATATATGATAGTTGGCCAATTAATTTCTTTCTATTTATAGTAGAGACGGGGTCTCGCTCTTGCTTAGGCTGGTTTCGAACTCCTGATCTCGAGCTATCCTCCCTCCTCGGCCTCCCAGAGTGCTAGGATTATAGGTGTGAGCCAAGTTTTATATTTTTTAATGGGAGATAAAAGAGGATGTTTGCATGCTACAAGAATATTACTGTGATAAAGAGAATACATGCATTAGTTGTAAACCAAAATCCCTGACAAGTTACAAGGAATATGAACCAGAAATTAAGAAGAGGAATTTTTTTTTATAGAGAAGAGACTTCTTATGTTTCTTTTATAATACAAAGGAACATTGATAGAAGTAGGTTTTTCAGCATGGTTGTAGCAATATGTGATTTCTTATTTTTTCATCTGACTTATGAAAAGAGGTAAATGTAAGGAGTTATTAGAAGACCATGTAGTCTTGATCTGCCTATGGTAACGTAAACAAACCAAAAAGTGAGCCATAATGGGATTAGTTCTGTTAGTCTTTTGAAAGAAGATGGTGAAGAAATGCTAGTTAGAGTCCTGAATATTCTCAATGTTACTGGTATTTGGGGATCATTTTTGTTTATCAAAAGATGGTGTGATGAACCTGTGCTTAATAATCTTATTTAAATCTAGATGTGGTCCATTGATTAAATTCTGGTAAGTTAGATTGCCATTACTTCTGACACAAACTCCCCAGAGTTAGACCAAATCAAACTTCAGAGGTTAAAGGCATAGTCCTCCACAAGATTATCTCACTTCAGATGCTACAAATGCAGGGGTCCAAGCTGGCAACAAATTTTGGGGTTATCACTACTCACTCAAGTTCTGAAAATTGGAAGAATCGCTCTGAAAACTGAGGAGAGCACTGCACTTATGGTTACAGTTTTATTACAAAGGCTAGAAATCAGAACTATCCAAAAGGAGAGATGCACAGGGCATGGTTGGGAGGGTCCCAAACATGCAACTTTAGTCCTCAAGAGGCATTAGCCTCCTGACACATCAAAGAGTGATAATATGCAGAATGTTGCCAACCAAGGAAGCTCACCCAAACATCAGTGTCCAGAGTTCTTAGTGAGATCTCATAATATAGGTATTTTGATTAAATCATTGTCCATGTGTTTGAACTCAATCTCCAGTCCTCTCCCCCCACTCCCAGAGTTTGGGGTGATTTCATGTGAATCCAACCCCCAACCCTCCAATCACATAGTTGGTCTTTCTGTCATGGACGGCCCCCACTCTGAGCCATCTTATTAGCATAAACAATCTAGGGGCTGACCACCAGTCATCTTAACATAAAGTCTCAGGTTTGGTCCCAGGGGCTCACAACGAATAAGAAAGACATTTATTACTCAGGAAATTCCAAAGATTTAGAAGTTAGTTCCCAGAAACTAGGGACAAAGGGCAGTCGAATTCTTTATTTCAAAAGTTTAATGGTTTCTTTTCAGGAACCAGAATAAAGATGTGCAAGTCTTCTTGAAAGTCAACTTTAAAGAAGCTGATTTTAGTGTGAAGAAAACCTATTTGCTGTTCTACTCTTTGTGCTTCTCCTGGTTCTCATCATTAATACTATGTCTAGAGCTCTATAATCATGAGTTGACTTAGAGGATGAAAGCCACATTCTAGGGCAGACTTGGTAAACTACAGCCCATGAGCTAAATCCAGTCCACCACCTGCACCTGTATATAGAGTTCTACTGGTATACAGTCATGACTATTTATGTCCATGCTATCCAAGGCTACTTTTGCACTGCAAAGGAAAATTGACTTTTTGTCACAGAAGCAGAGTTGAGCAGTTGTGATAGAGAATGTGGGGCCTGGAAACATTAAAATATTTCCTGTTTGGCTCCTTCAGCTTTCCTACCCTTATCTAGAATGACAGAAAAGAAAAAAAATGTCTATGTCCCTGGTAATTTCAGAACTTTTATTTTATTTTATTTATTTTTATTTTTAAATAATTTTTTATTACTTCATATTATGGGGGTAAAGATATTGTTAGGGTTACATATCTTGCCCTTGGTCCCCCTCCCCCACCCCACTATGCCAGAGCTTCTAGCGTGTCCAGCCTTCAGGTGGTGTGTACCCAACCCACCGTGTAGTACATACCCTTCCCCACCTCCCCCCTTCCACCTGCCCACTTCCTGATTACAGATTTTTTTTCAGACATTTTGGTTACAATGTATATCTTTACCTCTCCCTAAAAAGTGATAAAGGTAATTCTTTCTCCCCCAATAATGCTCACCACTTCCTTAAGATGTGGGTCTCCCCTCCCAAATCCCTGTTGAACACTACCGTTTTTTGAGCACCATAGTTTTAGTCAGTCAGTACCAATTTGATGGCGAGTAGATGTGTAGCCTATTTTCCAGATCTTGTGTTGTCTCGCTTTGTATTACAGGCTTAAGCTTAATCCAGGATAGTTTAAATGGTGCTAGCTCACTGTCATTTCTTAGGATTGAGTAATATTCCATTGTGAGCATATACCACATTTTAGTTATCCACTCATGAACCGATGGGCACTTGGGTTGTATCCATGACCATGCAATAGTGAATTGTGCTGCCATAAACATTCGGGTGCAGATGTCTTTATAGTAGAGAGACTTATGTTCTTCTGGGTAGATGCCCAACAATGCTATTGCTGGGTGGAATGGTATTTCTATTTCTAGCTGTTTGAGGTATCTCCAAAGACAGAATGGTGGCCTGCAAACATACAAAAAAAATGTTCAACATCTCTAATCATTAGAGAAATGCAAATCAAAACCACAATGAGATACCACCTAACCCCAGTGAGATTGGCCTGTATCAAGAAATCCCCAAGCAACAAATGCTGGCAAGGATGCAGAGAGACAAGAACACTCTTACGCTGCTAGTGGGACTGCAAATTAGTGCAACCTTTGTGGAAAAGAATTTGGAAATTTCAGAACTTTTATATAGCTCTGGACTATTTATCTCCAGACTTCTTTCAAGTGTAAGAGAAACACATTTCCAACTTGTTTAAGCCACTGTAAATTTTGCATATGTATCTGTGTGTGTGTGTGTGTGTGTGTATATATATATATATATATATATATATGTATTTAACTCTATACAGTCAAGTATTAAGTGATAAATCTGGTATCTAGCAGATTTGAAACCTATCTAATATTTTAAAAATTCTTTAGATTAAAAGCTAATACATTTAAATGTTTACCCTGTCAACACTTTGCCATATGTCATTTATTTTACTCTTAGAAAGGTTTTAAGAACTTTTCTGGAAATTTATGTCAAAGTCTCATTTTGTTAGCACTCATTAGAAAAGTGCTAATTAGAAGGGAAAAAAAATTAGGGAAAGAATTTTAAGACAACTATTAATATCCTTCTTCTCCCTCTAAGATGATTTTCTTGATTTTCAATGAGCCAATATTTGCTGTGATCCAAAAGTATTCTGAGAATATAGTCATTACTGTAAATATCCCACAGCAAGATATAAATTCTACTAATTGTCATATGTCAAATTTTCAATCTCCCTGCTTAGCAACAAGATACTGGTTTATTTTTCTATGGTTCATGCTGTAGATAATATGTTTTACAAAAATATCATGCCTTCATCTAATAGTATCTTCACAATAAAGTTGGCTGAGTTTTCTAACATTTTATCTAAAATATTATTAACGTCCAGAGGGATCTTGATTGATATTGAAAAATGCTACACTAAATTTTAGTGTAGCATTTTTTAATATCTTATAGTACATCAAATAATATCCCAATCTGTACCAGGCAAATACCATGGTTATAAGAATTTACAGTTGCATCTTAGCACAGTTCCATAATTACACATTTATTTAACCAATTAAGCATGAAAGTGGCATTATTGTCAGAGATATGATATATGACCTGAACATAATTTGGTTAATGAGGAACAAGAAATGCCTGCTAAGTAGGGCAGGTATTCTGTTAGCAGAGACTGCTAATTGCCCTCTGACATATGTCATATTGAATGGTTTTATGTAAAAAAAATGCTGAGTGTAGAAATCATAGTGAAAATAAGCCTCTTTTTTATGTATAAAATGTTTGTAAAGATTAAGCTCTAAGACGTGAAAAAAAAGTTTTCTATAGACAGTAGCTGCAGACATTGTGCAAATTCTCCTGTGTACTCAGTCAATGATAAATAACTACTGCCATTTCAGGCTTTTGCCTGTTATGAACTTCTAGAGAAAAATCTTTACTCCCAATTTCTAATTATCCAGACTCCCAAATGGATCCACCTTCAAAATCCTTTGGCTTAAGCTGAGGCCAAGTCTCAACTTATAAAATCCCTTTAACTCCCTCAACTCTTTCTCATTTCTTATAGATAAGAAATACAATCAGCATTTTACCCAAAGATGAGAAAAATTTCAGAGGTAACAGAAATTTTGAATGTCTGTAGTAAGATTTCAGTGAATTTCCTCATGGCTGGTTGACAAAGAATTAATGCAAATAAAATAAATAAGTCTAGGGAATGTGGGGTGGATGTTAGAAGGGGATTTCTGCTAGGAAATACAAAACACCAGATAAAAAGGAGATTCTTAAATGCAGTGTATTTATCTTTATTGATGAAAACTAGAAAAATAATGGCTCAGCTTGAGGTTACCGAGATAATTCAGTAGGATTTCTAGAGCCTAGATTTGTGGCTCTAACCCATATGCATTAAAGCAAATAGAAATGTTCTATTTGAAATATTATGAACTCTTTACTTTTGTTTTACAGAAATTTCAGTGTGTAATTTGTTAATAAGGCTGTTTTTTGAATATGTTAAAGAGGCAGTGTAGCACAGAGATTACAGTATCACACAGTTCTTACACCTACTTGATTTGTCATATCGGTTAATTTTAAAAACTTCTCTGTAACTTGCTTCATGTGATAATATCCTATATATTATTACTACTCCCATAAATTTATCACACAAAAATAATACTTAAAATTTGCATGTAGTAGTCATGTCTGCATCCCTATTCCATACCTCCTCTTTACCACCAGGCAAAGAAACAAAACATGTTTTCTCTTAAACATAAAATATATTCAATTTATTAGAAATATACAGTGGGATTGATAAAAATTGTCATCATTTGTCAGCTTCACAATTAGTTTAGTCATAAGCAGTAAAGTTATATTGACAAAATAATAGCAATATGTTCCCTCAATTTTTTCTTAGCTTATATATCCAATTTTTGTTAAGTTGGTTAGTATACAGAAATAATTTTAAATTATTTGAAAATTTTTAAATGTAATTTAAATTTAAGTATATTTTAAATATTGAAATTTTTAGATGGCTTTTTTATGTTTGGTTCCTTATCATTAGTTATTTTCACTGGTAAAATTCACTGATCATAGTCTAATAATTTTCTTTTATGTTCCTTTACAATAAGTATAGTTAAATATAACTAAAGAAGTTCAAAACCAAATTTTTTGCTAGTTTTTTTCATTTTATATAAGTTGGGAATATCAAAGACTTAATTTTTTTATATAACACATAATTTAATTCTGTATTGGTTTATGTAGTTATTATTGTATACTAAAACTTCAAATCATTTATAATTAAGTTATATTTTATGAAAAATGTAGTGTGCTCATCTGGTAAGTAATAAAGGCATTAAAGTCTGATTTCTTAAATAAAAAAAGTCTTTCCAATGTTCTTTTTTCTTGTGACAAATTAGGAAAATTGTGTTCTGAATTCTTTCCATTTGCTATTTCCCAACCTTATTTTATTGAAAATCTATGACTCATATTTTGACACCATTTCTAATTGACATAAGTTAGATCTAATGTGTCTAAACACAAGTTCACAAATCTTAAGTCTCATTTGATCTCCATAAAGAGCAACTGTTATATGCATTTCTATTTTCAATCTGGCCACACCCTAACTATTCATATTTATTTCTTGTCACTTTTCAATGAGATCCTTCAACTCTAGGAACTATGAAACCCACCTCAAAGATGGTAGGTTCAGATCATTCCATCTTTTGTTTTTATGCTCAAGTTTTATATTTGTCTAGAATTCTTTCTACCATTAGCCATATTAACTCACACTAATTTTTGAGATCTTTTGTCTCATTTCTCTTTTCTCATGGCCGTATACTTCATTCCCTAATATCCTATAGAAATTGAAATCTGCCTCCATGAAATCCAGCAATAAATGATTTACATTGTGTAACTATTTCTGTATTAGTTCCAGAAATGTTAGGTTTATCTCCCAAATAGTTTATGGTCTTTGGAGGGGAGAAAAGGCATATTATTCCTTTTCATTTTCCACAGACATAGTTAAAAAAAAGATGTGGCCAACCTTTAGTACTCACTATAGTGCCTGCCTGCTGCTCTGACTGTGAGTGCTCAGTGATTGAAAAACATTATGATTGTCATTATTATTTCCTCTTCCTTGATCTTATTTCTTCAAATCTACATTTCTCAATATTCCTTTTGAAATTGTATGCATTTTACAAAAAAAGTATGTTTTTTGGCTCGTCCTTCTCTTCTAAACTTTAAATGTTGATGTGTCCCGGGACTAATGTTCTAATCATCTCTCTCTGTACTTCCTAATTTACTCCTCCATTCACTTACTTTCAAGAAATTCTTGATGGAAAGAGAGATTTGCATGATTATGCAAAGATGGAAGAGAGGCAAACAGAGTATTCATTATTTTTTATATATTTATTTTATATTTTAGGATTGTAGAAATGTAGAGATTTACATGAGAAAAGAGTGTGACTAAATGTAAATGTAGACATTTCCGTAAGATGAAAGTAGATGTAAAATCAATGAAGACTATATCAGATGGCTTCAATATTCTCGATGAAGCAAAGCCAAGTTGGCTGGGTAGTTGTCAGAGATAGGAAAGGTTGTGTGGGAGTATTAAGAATTGTGAGGATTTTGCATTGCTTCTAAGCAGATAGAGGTATTTTACTTTAGACAAAAATAAAAAGTAACTGACAGCACTGGGGTCTTTGTTGAAGTTTTGAACTTAATAAGTGCTTTGCATTAAGATAGATCTTTATCTGAAAAAGAAATTATCTTTGTCCCTTAATAACTGAAGATCTAGTTTACCAAACAAGCACATAAAAGTGTTATAGATAGCTCACTTTGCGAAGTACAAAGAAACAAAAAACATGGTAGAGACTTTAACAGACTAAAAGTTTACTTCCATCCAATAAAAATGTAGTCAGATTTCTTTGAGGCAGTAGCATTGTCTATCCAGATATCTTGTGAAATAATAAACTCTGAGTATTACAAAAACTGGGACTAGTCAACTTCCTTTTGACAATTAAGGGCTTTCAAAAGCTTTTATACATGTGCCACACAATCCATGCAGACATAGAAAAATAAACTTGACAAAGTTTTTATATTTGGTTTTGCTTTTCAGAATATTGTGGGAGTACAAATGTTTTGGTTACATAAATTGCTTTTGTACAGTTTGAGTCAAAGTTATGAATGTGCCCATCACCCAAATAACCTGCATTGTACCCATTAGGTGTGAATATACCCATCCTCTCCTCCCTCCTCCCACCTGCCTGATTTCCCTTCAATTTTACTACCATATGTACACATGAGTGTTGATCTATTAGTTCCAATTTAGTAGTGAGTACATGTGGTGTTTGTTTTTCCATTCTTGTGTTACTTCACTTAAATGGATGGAGCAGCACAATTTACAATCACAAAGATGTCAAAACAAACCAAAGTTTATATATTTGAAAAGTTTAGACTCTACGGGAGGACATACGGCATGAATGCAAGGGCTATGATTTTAATACAAACTTGAAATTTATATGTTTTAAAATATATTTGAACATTCAAACATGGGAAAGAATCTGGTCCTGAATATATCACTATTCTGGTTTGTAGATAGAATCTATGCTGCCAAGAGTCTAGTCATGTTGTCTATTTCCATGGTTTATTTCAGATCGTCTTTTCAGGCAATCATAAAAGTGTCTTACTATTCCCCTTAAAGATCCAGAATTAGTAGAGAATAATATTTAGGGCTAACACTACAACTGCCTTTAATATTTGTAAGCCTTTGATATGATTCTAAATAAGTGTGAGCCTCAGTTTTCTTTTGACAGTGTACTTTCCTGGTACTCTGTGATCCTGGATAACAGTGATGGTTAAGAAATCCTATCACTCTTTTGTGTACCAGAATACAGTTTATTGAAAACACTACCTTTTTCATATGACTTAGAGCTCAAGGATGTTCCATTTGTTTACCTATAATAAGATCATACGCAGAGCCTCCAAACTACTATTATTTTCCCTATAAATAATAGGCTGGACTGTTTTGTTCCTGCTGATCAATCAGAACA
The DNA here is from genome assembly GCA_008750895.1 of Mirza zaza. Taxonomy (NCBI): domain Eukaryota; kingdom Metazoa; phylum Chordata; class Mammalia; order Primates; family Cheirogaleidae; genus Mirza; species Mirza zaza. Next base: position 82,411 of record VSMD01037382.1, read on the forward strand.
AAATATTTTCCTTCTTTATGCCTCTATGAGCAAGAGAACTGGAAGGAAAGGCCTTGTAGATACCCATATGGTATACTTTTACTTGTGGGGGATTTTGTAGCCAATCTTGTGCATTGTCAAACCTATGCCTTGATGGATGGAAGATGAAGGGCCAATGTGGGCAAGCGATGTTAGTAGTACTTCTGTCGCTCCATAATTAGTCAAAAACAGAACATTGGTCCACTTTTCTTTAACTACGTTATAGGTTAAAGAGAACATTGCCAGGAAGCTTCTATCCTTCTAGGTGGTCATAATTTATTAAACCCCTTTTCTCATGGTTTGGGTAAATTAGTCAATAATTAGAAACGTATCTCTCATTATAGGCTCTATAGCAGGTTCTACTGTTTGGTTGCACAACAGACTCCTTTAAATTTGTTTGCTAAAGTCATAGATAATAGTGTTACTCTCAATTACTTAATGGCGGAACAAAGAAAAACCTATGTAGTTTCTGACAATTCTTATTCTGTATGGATGAGTATTTGTGTATCATAGAGACTCCAGTTCAGGGAATTAGCAAACAGCTTGGTTAAAAGACACCTGGTTTACTCTTGATCTATTTGATTTTAGTTGGTTTGGTTCACGGGGACCTTGTTTAAGGAGCATGATTCAAACTCTTGGTTTTAATTTCCTGGTAGTCATAATAGTAGTTTCTGTGGTGTGTTGTATTCTGTCAAAAGTTTTAAATGTTCGCATGTGGCTACCTATAGAATATCAAATGGTCTCTCTTCAACTGGAACAACAAAAACTCAAAGAAATATGTGATCATGAGCACACTATAATTTATGAATGGCATGGTAAAACCAGAAACCGAAAATGATTATAACTAGGAGTAGTCCTAAAGCCCTAAGTTTTGTTCACATGCTTACCCAGGACAGAACCTGACCAAAAAGGAGGGATTGTTAAACAAAATTTTGGGAGGCAATTGTTCTGGAATGAGCTCTTACAATAGGCTCCAAGAGATCAAACCAGAATGGAGTCACTCATAGTAAATGTTATAAAAAAAAAACAAAATTTTAAATAAGCAGATATACAGGCAAGTTATTTTTTCTCCTGAAAGCAGGAGAATCCAGCAAACTAAGAAAGTATCCCCTGCTCCAACCCTTATGAAAAAGTAACCTAAAATAATCATTTTCCTCTATTGTTCTCATTCTCTGTTCCCACCTTATAAAAACTACTGTTCTATTTCCCAGCGGAATTTAAGACCAAATACTTCTATTTACAGTGGTGGCAGAGTAATGTTAATATCTAAAGTTTTGATCAACCTGTCTGAGAGGTTGACCAAAAGGGGGGGAAATTTTACATTAAGTTTAGCCTAAAACTGCCTCTTCACATGTTTTAAGTTAGGCCTAAAGCTTTCTTTGTACTTAGTGAACTGAAACCTAATTCGTTGTGTAAATAGATTGTAAACTACTCTTGTACCATTCAAAGAGTTTTGATCTATCACAAGGCCAACTGCTCAAACTGTGTTCAAATAAGGTAAACGCTAAGTTTTAACAAATCCAGCTGTTTCTGTACCTCACTCCCATTTTTTGTATGTCACTTTCCTATTTCTGTTTATAAACATGAACCAACCATGTGGCAGCTTCAGAGTCACTCTGAACCTATTCTAGATTGGGAGGCTGCCCAATTTATGAATCCTTTGCTCCATTAAACTCTATTACATATAATTTGTCTAAAGTTTTTCTTTTAACAGTAGTTTTGTACAATAAGTTTTCTTTTGCAGACTTTTATCTTAACAGTGTGAATGGATGTCTTCTAAGCAGATGGACATTGAATATAGTATTATACTTTGCTGAATATTTTATTTGTCAGTCTCACTCTAGCTAGTTTTTAGTTTATATTGTTGATATGGCTACATTTTCTCCATTATCTGATCCTATTTTGGGAGTGCAGTAGATCTGAATTAAAAAACTGTATTCTGTGCAAAAAGAAAAAAAAGTAAAAATATGGCAGGGATATTAATCATAAGAATAAATTCCAATTTAGCCAATTTTTATTTTAAATTATATATCAAGTGCCAGAAATATACAGATAGGAAGTATACCTCAAGATAATCAGTTTTCATTTGAAAGGTCTAAATACATACTCTTTCATACAGTGCCTGGAAGAGCCAAAGAACAATAAAATAAATATTTTTAAAGTGTGGCATCAGCTCTTAAAACAGACAGTGCTGACATTTTGAGGTGTGAAAAGAAGATTAATTTTGGATAGAAAGAGGATGCTAAGAAATTGAATGCTTTTTTGGCAGATTAAAAAAATGATATTACTGTTTCCTGTTGCTCTTCTCTATTTGCAGCATTATCCACATCCACATCCACACTTACTAGTTCTCTTAAGCAAAGAAGACAAATGAAAAATCAACCTTTGAATGTGAGTGGCTGAAGTATTAGAAGGGCATTTTTTTTTTTTTTTTTTTTTTGAGACAGAGTCTCACTTTATTGCCCAGGCTAGAGTGAGTACCGTGGCGTCAGCCTAGCTCACAGCAACCTCAAACTCCTGGGCTCAAGCGATCCTTCTGCCTCAGCCTCCCAAGTAGCTGGGACTACAGGCATGCGCCACCATGCCCAGCTAATTTTTTCTATATATATTAGTTAGCCAATTAATTTCTTTCTATTTATAGTAGAGATGGGGTCTCGCTCTTGCTCAGGCTGGTCTCGAACTCCTGAGCTCAAACGATCCGCCCACCTTGGCCTCCCAGAGAGCTAGGATAATAGGCTTGAGCCACTGCACCCGGCCTAGAAGGGCATTTTTTAAAGGAAATATTCTGAAAAAAGATAATTTTCAAAGGAACTACCAAAATTTAATTATCAGGGAGAAATTACCATACATTATTTGTTGAAAAGTTGCTTTCAAATTGCTTTGTATCACTTTACTCTGTTCTTAAAACTTTTATTTTTCTCTTTTCTTGCAAAGTACTGTGCTAGGCTACTGGCTTTGGCACTTAGAACTCTGATGGTGGTGGAGCGAGTACAATAATTCAGATAGGAGGGGACCCTGGTGGGTATGGATAGAGGATTTTTTATTCCCACTTATTTTCTCCAGTGGACAAATATATTAACCCTGAATGTACTATAATTTTAGTAAAGTTTTCAAATTAGCCAAATGTCTTTAGAAAGATCTATTATGACACACCCATACCCACCCCACCCCAACAGACACACAGAGCTAAAGAAAGACACTAGTTTACAATCAGTGCACTTTGTATAAAAACTAAGAAACATTTGTCAATACATAATATTTACCCCCTGGACAGTGAAAGTATAGTTAGTAACAGCTTTTGCTTTTATTTTGTTTCCAAATATTCATTCCTTCATCTTTTGGCAATATCATCTATATTTTTTGTTTGGGCAACAACCACCATCCTTAATTCTAGACCTGTGTGTTTTAGGCGGGACTGAACCCACACTTGTGGTTCTAAGGAATGACCCAAGATTCAGGCCAGCTCAATCTATGCTCTATAGTCCTACCCAGGTACTACAAAGATGGACAAGTGATCCTGGTTGGTCCAAAGAGACAACCCAGGGCATTAACTAGAACATTTTGAATTCTGGATTTGGTAAGCTAATTGGAGGTGATTCTAAGCCATTGCCAACCAGTGTGGACAAAATTGTGAAAGAATGCTTGAAAATCAATTCAATTTAAAGAAACCAGAAGTGTGTGTGTGGCATAGAGAGAAAGAGAGACAGAGAGAGAGAGAGAGAGACAGAGACTTAGTTTTGATGAAATGGTTTAAGCAGCCAGATCCAGCCATTTATGAAATCTATTCCTAGAGCTTTCACTAACATAAATGATAAGGTATTTTTAAAAAATTTGATTATATGAATATGAAGAAGAATTCTTGCAAAGGAAGTATCCTGGTTCATATAAAGAGAGTTACTCAGATGACTAAGCCATGAACTCCTCTAAGAACCTGTTATTAACTCCAGTTTTTATGACCTGAATTCATTTGTCCTTTATTATTATAAACTTTTCCAATTTGTGTAATGATGTGATGGCTTCTCTCCTTCAGTGTACAGTTGTGAAGACTTTGTGGGGATTCCACAAAGATATATTTTACTTGGATTGGAAAGGGATACACTTGATTCTGGTTTTCTGTACAATTTAAAAAGCATAGAATACTTTATTTTTCTTATATTTGTATCATATATTTTTCAGTTTTAAATCAACCTTCCTTTTCTGCATAAAACTCCATAAAATAAATTTCCATTTTCAAAATTAAATCAATGATATAAATTATAAATACTTTCATTGTGGAGAAAACACAGTTAAAGGAAAGTGAAACTAAGTTTTCAGTGTCTTTTGAGATTATGGAAAATTCATTACTTTGGTAAAACTTTAATTTAAGAAATGTTCTATCATTAAAAGCAATATTTCTAGTAGTTATGACTGTTCTCTTTTTTCCTCAGGTCTTTCATACAGATATTCAAATTCAAAATATGTTTGGTCCCATGCTTAAAGAAACACAATATCATGAAAAAATAATAAAATACATTTTCAATTCTAAGAAGAGCATTTTTCTGTTGTTTTGTTTTCTTTAACACCTTTTCTTATTTAAATGCCTCTCTAACTTCTTATACACACACACACACACACACACACACATATATATATATATATAGAGAGAGAGAGAGAGAGGGAGAGAGAGAGAAAGAGAGACAGAGAGATTTATTATGAAGTATTGGCTTATGTGAGTATGTAGATTGAGAAGTTCCATGATCTGCTATCTGCAAACTGGAGGCCCAGCATATAACTCCAATCCAAACCAAAATGCTGAGAACCAGGGTTACCAATGGCATAATTCCCAATTCAAGTTCAATGGCCCAAGAACCGAATCTCTAATGTCCAAGGCAGAAGAAGAAGGACTGCTCAGCTCAAGCAGAGTCCTAATTCACTTTTACTCTGCTTTTTTGTACTATTTGACCCTTCAAGATTGAATGATGTCCACCCATATTGTCAGGGTGATGTTCTTCACATAGTCTACCAATTTAAATTCTAATGTCTTCTGGAGATATCTTCACAGATGCATCCATAAATAATGTTTTACCAGCTATCTGGGCATCCCTTAGCTCATTTAAATTGACACATAAAAATTAACCATTATAGCCTTTTTCTTAGAAAAGAAAAAGAACAAAAAAAATATATGTTTGCCTCTTTCTAGAAAAGGAAAATAATATATATGATTTTTGGTCATATTTTGTAATTTATTTTGCTTCTGCCTTTTTACAAGTCACTGTGGTAAAATGATGTTAAATAGAGCCTTGCTTGAAAGTTATTGTGTATGTCATCACTGTGGTCTAGGAGCATCAACATAATGGCCAGTTTTGCTTTGAGAGCCCTCATGCCCTGGTGTTGGTGACTGAGCTGTTTAAAAGCAAGCTCATTGATTATGACTTCTATTGCAGCATTGGGGCTGGGGGACTAGCCCTCTATGTGAGTGGTGGCGAAAGTTGATGTGCAGCAAGATGTGATCAAGGATGTATAACTGAAAGAAACAATGTAATAGCTGAGCTTCTGTGATGCCTTGAAGAAAGATCTACTGGAGGCGTCACTGAATTCATTGGAGATGCAGGTGAATACCAGGCATATTGACAACCATACCATGAGTGTTGGACTGACCACAAAAGAGACAGTGAATGACAGATTGGTGGAATCTGAGATGCATGAGAAGCTGCTCTCAGCAGAGGAGTCTGTGTTGTGTTATGGGGTCTTCTACAATTGTCAGGAAGTCTTCCCATTCCAGGTTCTGAAAGAGAGTCCCAACTCCAGAGGCCATGGCCTAGAACCACTGGATACACAGGTGGCATCATGGGTCTGCCGAAAGAGCCATCCCCTGCTCCTAAAAACTACGTGTGCCAGGCGCTACCTGGTTGAGGAGAGAAGAAGTATTCTGTCAGTGCCAAGACAATACCAACGTGTATTATGACACATGGTTGAGTATGTCATGTGCACGTAACTTCAGCAATGGTGCTGTCATGATAAGTGGATAAGATGACTGGGCTGATTCTGCTGCTACTCTCAGAGAACATCTGGGCCCAAAAGTAGGAGCTCTAAACCAACATCTAATCATGTGAGTCTTTCAAGAAGACCCCAGTTTAGGTGCCCATTGGCAGCTTCAGTGGTAGAAGTGTGACAGTGTTGTAGCATAACACTGTGTACTTCATGGAGGAGTAGCACGGGAGCTCTCCTGGCAGGACCAGATGAACAAGGTCATCGTGGAGAAGATCAAGATCCTTTTTGTCATCCTCACGATGGAGGTGTGACCAAATGTCAGGGGACACTCTCTTTCAGTGGCCTCTGTACCCCCATCTCAGGCATCATATCCTTGACACCAAGGAACTCAGCAGAACAGAGTTTAAGTGGCTCAATGATGGCAGGATGTTAATGACAAACATCTTGGAAATGGGTACCATTAAGATAATCCTCAAAGGCAGTGGCTGTGCTGCTGGCATCTTCCTGGCAGACTCCAAAGAGAAGGTGACCAGATATAAGATTATGAAACAAGGCCAAGCAATGTCATTCACTTGCTCAAGACTCAGGCAGCCCCTGGCATGTTGGAGGACTCTGTATGACACGAGGGAAAATACATCGATCAGAACATGACGTCTGGCTAGCTATGTGGGGTCAGAGCTTCATGAGAGGTCGCTGTCTTCTCAGAAAGCCAACTATGGCTACCAGAACCCCTGCTTGACCAATACCATGTCCTCGTTTTAGGACATGAAGGAAGGCCTGATCTTCAGGGAATGTGACATTGATGACTGGAGGTTAAAGGTCACATCATTGACTCCATGTGCCTCTACCACATAGCCATGGAAATGGCCTACCATTGTGCCTTCTTCCATGAGGAGATAAGCCAGATATTTCAGGACTGGTCCAACACCACCAGACCCTTCTTCATCCCCAATGTATAGAACCTGGACAGAACATGTACAACATGCAGTCTTTGCACATTTATAGGAATATGCTGAGACAGCTTCCATATTCTACAGGAAAAAAAACAGCAGATAAATCCAAGATGTTGGAGATTACCCAGGTATGTATTGAGAAGACATGGATGATGTTTAATGATATACAGATTGACATCTTTGACCATAGCCTTAGCAACACCATCATTCCCCTGTGCAAGATGTTGCAGTAGAATCTGATCCTGGAGGAGCAGAGGACAGGGCTTACAAAGGATTTCCATATTAGTCAGGTGAACAAAGAATGCATGATCATCATCATAACTGAGATGAATGAGAAGGCAGAGTTTATTTGCTAGCAAAATCTTACCTCTTATTACTATGTGTGCCATGGCCTCACTGCCAATGAACTCCACAAAGTCTGTATTACCTCCCTTGAGACTTCCACTAGGTGTTGAAGGTGGAGTCTGCCTGATTCTACCTCTGTGGTATAAGCTGTATGTGGCATCTACCTGCCCAATTTCAGGCAAACATTGACCATCCAGGCCCTCAAGAAGGGGCCCATAGACTTGATGTGCTCTACTTACTGCTTAGGCTTCAAGAGCACACAACTGACCTTGGACTATATTGTGCAGAAGCCCTGGTGGACCCTGAGATACACAAGTGTATGTGCTCATCTGAGCAGATTGTCATTTCTAATCCTGACCTGACCCCTACACTGAGCCCATCATCTTGGCCTTATATGGCACAAAAAAAGGGAAAGCTTTTCTTCTTTCAGGAGGAGTGTGGGACAATATGCATTTTAACTGCTAGATTCATTTTTTCAGGGTTCCATGCCTACAATAAGTATGAAATCTAGCTGTTATCCAAGAGTGTCACCCAAGGGTGACAGCCAGATTGAGGCAAATGCTGGTTGTTATTTGCTATGAAGCAAAAATTAATATATTGTGCTCCATTCTGGATAATAATAAAGGTAGATATTTTAAAAACTGAACAGCATACTAGTCATTTTTTTATTATTGAGATCAATTTAATGTTTTAATAATTCAGTGTTCTCTATAAAATTGGGGCTGCTTAGCAACACCTGTGAATGCTCATGTAATATTTTAAATATACAGAGTAGTTTTGACTTTCAAAGTGCTTTCTTACTCATTGTTTACGTGATTCTCTCTCACACAGACAGACAGAAACACACACACACACACCCCTAAATATAACTAGATGGGTAGTTTTGTCCTCACACTAAGATATGGCTTATTGAAATTAAAAAGAATTGTGGGCCAGGTGTGGTGGCTCATGCCTGTAATCCTAGCACTCTGAGAGGCCAAGGAGGGAGGATTGCTCGAGGTCAGGAATTTGAAACCAACCTGAGCAGGAGAGAGACCCCACCTCTACTAAAAATAGAAATAAATTAATTGGCCAACTAAAAATATATAGAAAAAATTAGCCGGGCATGGTGGCACATGCCTGTAGTCCTAGCTATTCCGGAGGCTGAGGCAGGAGGATCACCTGAGCCCAGGAGTTTGAGGTTGCTATGAGCTAGGCTGATGCCACAGTACTCTAGCCTGGCAACAGAGAGAGACTCTGTCTCCAAAAAAAAGAAAAAAAAACCAGCAATTGTGGACAAGGACCCAAGTGAATACACCCAGTTCCAAAAAGCTATCTCTTTTCCTATAACGATCACTATTTAACTTTGACTGTTAAGACTAATAAAGTAAAATGGTCAAGGAAGCAGATTTCTGATGTCACCAAAATCTCTTTCCTTTTCCCATGTCTGCTTCCCACTGCTGGTCGTTCAGTACCCCAGCTGTCTTCTGCTATCTTTATGGAAAAAATAAAGCCCCAGTGTTGGAGGTGAAAAAAATCACTGAATTGTATCAATAGTTAGGGCTTAGTGTGTCACCTGGAGTATAAGTATTTGTCCTGGAAAAGAATTAAGGTAATACATATGTAGCATAAAATGGAGGAGGATGTTTTACAGATAATAGGTACTTTTTAATTTCCATAAATCATTTAACAGAGTCGGTGGATTGCTGAATCTACATAAAATCTGTTTTCAAAAACAAAAAAAATGTTCCCCTACTCCTTCTATTCTGCTCTTTCCCCATCCCTCCCCTATTCTCACTTCTCCCCATTCTCTCTATTGCCCCTGTCATGTGTCTATACTATTGTGATTTTAATGAAGCAAATATTTATTTTAATAGTAGTACTATGACAAATAGTACTACTATTAAAACTTTTTAATAGTAGTACTATGACAAATAAATTTCAGTAATACAATGAGGAAAATATACTTGGTCCTTTTTTTCATACAACTTATATTCCACTGTAGTTATCTATTGAACAAACAACTATGTAAATAAATATATAATTCCATAGAGATAAAGAACTATACTAGAAACAAAAGAATCAGGGGATTCTTTCCTGAGGATATTAACTAAGAGTCAAATAGGCAAATAAGTAAGGGAGGTAGAGGGTTATCATAGTGTTTTCAGGAGTGGAATAACAGACAACCAGACATTAAAGTTAAAATGTTAGAGACTTGATTGATTTTGGATTGCTTAATGTTTGAAAAATGTTAAATAATACTATAAGTAATAAATAAACTGATTTAATCAAATATAATAAAATATTTCCTTGCAAACAATAAAGCAAAATAATGTTAGACAATGCATATACAGAAAGAACATTTTTTTCATTGGAAAAATGTCACCTAAATATTATTAAAATAACTATTAGAAAATTACAAAGTAATATAATGTGATTACAATTATTTATCATTTAGAATTCCTTGTTGGAAGCAAAATAACCAACTTTTGTTTGTTTAAACAGAAGAATAATTTTCAAGGGCTATTTGGTAGACCAAAATCTTTATCTTTATATAATTTATTTTGATCATTATATAATCATAATCATACAAAGTTTTCTGTGGTGGTATTATATATTCTTTTTTATTGTTTATTTGTTTGTTTGCCTCTTAGGCATAATTATTAAGATTATCTATTTTTAAAATAACTGTTAAAAGTTGCCTATTTTTTCCACATGTCCTTCTTTTTTTTCCTTTCTCAGTTTTAGTCCTTAATTTATTACTCAAGTATAAATTTACACAAAAGTCACTTCTGAATTATATAAAATGCCAAGTGCAGATAGATGTTAATAAATACACACAATATAAATTTTAAGAAATACTATACTAAATTATATTTAGTGCCTTGGGGAATATAACAAATACATAAAACAGCTTTTTTCCTAAAAGTTCTTTGAGGTTGGATGCAAAAAAATAGACATACAGAAAAAAGAAAAGTAGTGAAAGAATCTAATATAGTTTATCAAACTAAATACACTGGTAATATACAGATAAGTCCTAAGCTTTATTTTTCCCATTACAGTTATCCCTCAGTATCCACAAGGGATCTCTCCATATCTTGGAATCCCCTAAACCAAAATCCATGAATGCTCAGTCTCTGATGTAAAATTTTATAGTAGTTTCATATAAGTTATGCACATCCTGTCATATACTTAAAATCATCTTTACATTACTTATAATACCTAATACTATGTAAGTTACTGTATTTTTTAGGGAATAATGACAAGAAAAAAGTCTGTAAATATTCAGTACAGACACATTTTTTCACCTGAATATTTTCAATCACTTGTTGTTTGAATCTACAGATGCGGAACTCATACAGTCACGGAGGACCGACTGTAATTATAATTGTTTATTGACCTTTCATAGACAGCTACTAAGAAAATAGCAAAGTCCACAGATTTAAACTATTATTCTTTTTCAACATCTGGGAGAGATGCCAAACCATCATTACCATAAGTTAAAAAGAAGATGAAGATAATGGGGAACTAAATAATTCTTCAGTTATCTAATCAGTCTTCAGTATTAGAGAGTCAGCTAGAATTTTTGTCTCCAATAGTCAAAGAAGGAGAACTTGGAAGGGAAAAGATGCATAAATATTAGACTTTAACATTTGTGATATAATAAAAAAAAAATACATATATTGTCCTTTTCCCCAATTCAGTTCCTGGCTCAAAGCTCCTAAAACCTTTGGAATTTCCTGATTGATATGACTGATAAGAGCATCATTAATTATTAACATACCTTGAGTTTATGCTGATTTCAACCATACCTTGAGTTTATGCTAATAAAATGACTTAGCCCTTAGATAGCTTTGGGGTTGAGGCTGGTTGCCGAGGAACAAAAGATCTGATTAGAGGGTTGAAATTTTTAGGGCCACTCCTTGGTTTCTGGGAGCTGAGAGAGCCTGGAGATTGACTCCAATCACTGATGTCCAATGATTGAATCAATCATGCCTGTGAAATGAGAACACATAGAAAAACCATAAATGGCAGGGTATAGGAAGCTTCCAGATAGACAAACACACCAAGGTGCTAGGGGCGCGGAAGCTCTGTCCCACTTCCTATACCTTGCCTTATGCATCTGTTCTATTTGTTCCTCAGTTGTATACTTTGTAATAAATTGAAAGATGAAGTAGAACACTTTTCTGAGTTCCCTAAGTCAGCCAGTCAGAGGGTGGGTAGCCCGATACTTCGTTTTCGGTTCTCCTCTAAAGTGGGGGCTGTCTCAAGGGACTGAACCTTTAACCTATGAGATCTCATCTAACTTCATAAAGTGTCAGAATTGAATTGAATTGTTGGACACCCAGTTAATGCTGGAGAATTGGAGGACTGTTGTCGGAAAACGTTATGTATTTTGTGTCAGAAACAGTCACACGTTTGATTTTGAACTGGTGTCAGAGAAAAGATATGACAAGCATATTTACTCAACCCCTTCTTCATTTAAACCTAGCAATTTTCCAACTTAAAAAAAAAAGATGATTTATGCTATTGTTGCTTATCTTCTTAGAATTTTTGACAAGGCAAGCATGGGGAAGCCATCCGAGATTTGGAAGAGAGGCTTGAAGAAATTTAGATTATAAGTACTGGTGAAAGATCCTAGAGAGATGAAAAACTAGATAAAAACTAGAGCTGTGTTTAAAGGAAAAAGCAAATTCAAAAGCATGAGGGAGAGAGCATGTTAGTTGGACATGCCCATGCAATTTTTGTTACAACTAAGAAAGAAATGTAAAGTTCCTCCTTATTTCTTTTGGAAAATAATGAGGAACTTTTAAAAGCGGCTGGATAAGTTTAAATTTTAAAACTAGTTAGAATGAATCAATCGCCCCTGCTGGTGACAGTGCATTTGGGGAAATGTCAGAAAAGGATCAAGAGCAGTTGGAGAATGAGCACCATTTCAGGCTAAATTTACAATATCAAAAAGTGTTATAATATTTGAAAAGCACTTTTGAAACATAAACCTAACATAGGATTTTACGATGTTTGTAAACAAGCATACCATAAACTTCATTACTAAGCCACCGTTTAACTAGTATGGTTTTAGATTACAGCAGTGTATTTTGAAACTTTTTTTTATTAAACCCTTTTCCCTGGGCATGAACACCTAAATCTACTTATCTCAAACACTGTCATTTGCCATCTTAGAAAAGAAAAAAAGCAACAACAAAACTCTCTTTCTTTATAAAATTTACTGCTTCCTGAGTTGTAAAATTATTATTACAACTATGTAGCGAGGTGGAAAATATTGGGAAAAATTGCTTAAATCATGAATTTACTTGAGAAGGTATTTTATAGCTTCTTACATGTGCTTTTTTCTCCAAAACCTATGCTCAGTTTGTCTCATCCTAATCAAATGCTAAAAGATAATAGAATCCAAGTGTATCTATATCTATCTATCTATCTATCTATCTATCTATCTATCTATCTATATTACTTTACTTGTAGCTCAAGCTACAAGTAAAAAGCAACATGCAGCCACAAGATTGGGCCTAAAGTTTCAAACATTGGTTGTGCATTTCATATACATGTAGGAAAATAAAATTGTCTCTTGTCTTTCTATTTTTTCTCTTGGTATTGGGTGGACTTTAGTAGACTATATATTTAAATTTTAAAATAATCTATACATTGCAAGGAGAAATATGGTCAGGATTAATAATCTCAAGTTTAGCTTTCTAAATAGTACAATGAGTATTTTTTCTCTTACAAGAAACATCATTGAAATAGGTACTTATTATCACAGCTTTAATTTAACTTTTTAATATATAGCAAATATATAACATATAACACATTTCAGAATATTTTAATATTTTACTTCTCTCCTCATTACTGCAAAGTATGTTTTTTTCATTTTAAATATGAGAAAACAGAACTTCTTTTTTATATTTTCATTTATTCAAAAAGAATCTGTGAGTTGGTTTTTATGTTTAGAATTCTGAAATGTAATAGGTTCTTTTGAAACTATAAAGTGGTATAATACATGGCTCCTCTTTACCAGAATTTATAATCTTAATGATGAGGTGTGAAAGAGAGAGGGATAGATAGAGAGAATGAAAGAGAGAAAGGGAGAGAAACGAGCAAAGATCTATAATTAGATACCAACTATGGTAATTATACGGTAATTACTATCTGTCAAAGAAATGCAGGAAGGGTCAAGAAAAGATTCAACAAAGAAATAGAATTTTAGTTTGTTCTTGGGTAAGTTTAGTTGAGAGAAGGTCATTTTGTAATGTGGGAAAGACATATAAGGAGGAATGAAGACAATAAATTATAAAGATATTCAGATCATGATTATTTGAAAATCATATTTCCGGAGCACATAGTTCAATCAGGAAAGACTGGAAATGCCTATATATGTTCCAGAATAAATAGAGTCTTAAATGCCAAAACTAGAGTGGTTGTCTTTATCCAGAAGATAATTAACAGATATGATGGATTTAAACTAGTTTGACAATGACATTTGTTATGGAAACCCATGTTTGCACTGGTGTGCTGAAGGAAATAGTTCACACATCATAAAATATAGCATATTTGAGGTTGCCTTTGTGGCTTACAATTTAATATAGATATGTCCAAAGATTTGCAAATTCCTTAGCACCTTGTCAAAACATTGAAACCATTCTGATACATTCAACAGATAAAAGAGATACAATGCCCAGAGATTCTTTAAAACTCACTCCTTAACTTGCCATTCATATGACAGATAGACCGCATCAACTTAATGTTGAATCAAAATCCAGGACCGTATAAGTCCATCATTTGATTCAAAGTCTTATTTTACAGATAATGAAAATGAGGCCCCAAGAGGATAGCAGCACACAGGGGTGGGGAACCTGCAGCCTTCTCATTCCAAGATTGTTCTTTTTTAAGCACCATAGTAGACTAGAAAAGCTTCATTTTCCTCTGCTATGCGCATTTCAATAAAAGGATTTGTTCTATAAAATTTGGATTCAGTCAAAAGGCTGCAGTCAAGGATCCAGAAGGCCACATGTGACACCAAGGCCACAGGTTTCCCACCAGCCGGGGCTTCTAATAAGCCATTACTCTTTCCACTATCTCATATGGCCTAGAGCAAAGTAATACACTCTGTCCATTCACTCTAATTTCCAAATCTCCTCTTCATACCTTCTTTAAGAATTAGAAGTAACATATTTGATTTACAGTGAGAAAAACTCGAATTCTCCCTCCTACAATTTCTGTTGTGTTGGAAACAGAGCCAATGGTATTGTGAGAAATAACTGTATGTATTAATGGTTTGGTTGTTCTGGTGGAAAAATAGGGAGTGGGAGAAATGACGGGGAAGTAAGAAAATTTTGATGTCAAGACTAGTATCAAGAAAGTTTAAAAGATAGTCTGTATATTCTTTGATTATTGAGTTGAATGCCTAATATTTTAATCTACTTAAATTGGATTTTATGATGATTTCATAAATGTAATGGAATTTATTAGTTTAGATGTTTCTTACTGTAATAGTAATGGATTTTCTGAAAACATTAATAAGAATTAATCAACGATGATTGTGGCATTGAAGAAAACTGATTTAAATCATCTGGACTTAAAAAATCTTTAACTATATAATAACTTTGAATTAAGTTTGAATTTTAATGTCAATATAAAATTTGAACAATATTAATATTAGTAATTAACTTTTATTTAGAATCTTCTTTCTCTTGTATATTTATCTCCAGTATCTTCAACCATCATGAAATTGTTGCAAGTTAACCAGAAGTATTTCCATTTTGTACTTAACAAAACTTAGATTTTGAAAATATAAGTTCCCTGCATTACCTAAGAAGTAGAACTGAGATTTGAATTTAAGGCTCTCTGGCTCCAAATACAATGCCCTCAGCTCCCTATCACATTTTATCCCTTTCCAAAATACTCTATATCCCTGAGGGTTTTAAATATCACTAAATAATGTCTGTTCTTTCCATTGTGATTTCCAAACCATTTGAGAAATAAGGCATAGGAAGTAGAAAAATGAAGACATAGATATCAGCTCTAAGAGTGACCTCACCAGTGAGGTGAGGAAGAGGTGCTACCCTCAGCTTTGTCTCCTAAATTCACCAACTGGGCAAGTTATTTTTCCTCTCGTGGGCCAGAGTTAGTGAGGGTGGGAGACAAGCCAAGAGGGGCCAGGCCCAACTGCATAGAAATATGAGTATACTTGTTGAGTGTCCTCACAATGTATTATTCAGCACAGAGTTTGGCCATTTTTAAAGAATGGCTAAAGAAGCTGGCTTACTTTCTAGCTTAGCCTGTTTAAAATAAAATTCTAATAACTACAATATAATATAGTATACATAACATAATTTAAGATCAGAATACTAGTCTAATTTAATTTTCTGATCAATGAAAATATTATACTTTGGAATATATTCAGATATTTTAATTTTTTAAAACAATTCTGAAATACAGTCTTGTAATTCTTATCTAAAATAGAAGTTAGATATTTAATTATTTGAAACTCTTCCAAAGTTTAATAGAAATATTTTCAATGACTTGAAAGTCAATGCTAATTTCTGAAATATATATGTCACAAGGGAAGGATGACCTAATTTAGGTGAATTGTGATTCAAGTATTCATCTAAAATTCATAGTTGACCTAAATCAAATGTGAAAGCCTCAAAGTTTGGTTAACTTTATTCATTACTTTTCCTCGTTGTATATCTTTTTATTTCGTTTCTGGTTTGTATTAGAAGCAGAACTGCTAGCAGTGTTAGATAAGCTGTTTCTATGATGATTCTACCCAAGTACAAATCTAAAATGTACAAATCACTGTAAGGAATTGAGTACGGTTTTCCTGGGCATCATTGATTGTTTCATTATTCTTATTGACAAAATTTAATTGGTATGATAAATTTGTTTTTATATTTTCATTTACTGACATATTTAGAAACCAGTTCTTATTTCAATACATATTGACTTTATCTTCAAATATTAATTTCCAAATTGGCAATATGTTTTTACACAAAATTAAGTGCAAATATCATACAGGGAAAATTGTATTTTATGATAAGTTTTTCACTTGGCTGACTTCTTTTATATCGTGGCTGGAATATGACCTCCTTCAAGTGTCCTTTGGTGGTTATTTTATAACATAGCTGTAGTCATTATTATACTGTTTTAGTTCCTTCATTGAAGGATATAGCTATTGGTTACCACCTTGTTTTCTACTTGTTTATCACATGATTGCATTTCTCCCCACATTAAAAGGCAAATTGCATGAGGCTAGAAAACTTCTCTCTTAGCATCATTTTTGTATTTCTTTACCTTGAAGAGCATATGGCTCATATCAAGTACTAGCTAAATTGTGTAAAAGGAAATAATAAAAGAAACTACGTATTTCTTTCATTTGTTCCAAATAATATGTATGCCTGTCTATATTTTTCCACTTAACACATTCCTACATTGTCTACTTACCATATGTGTATAAATATGTGTGTGAACATATATATATATATATACATACACACGTATACATGTAGTGTATACATACAGTCAATTCATGTTATTTGCACTAGCTATATTTTATAAAATAGGCATGAACACTGAATTAGCAAATATTGAAACACTGTTCCAAGGGAAGTACAAGGATAGGTTCCTGCAAGCCTGTGAATCATACGTTTTGATCGACCAAATAATCATTTGCGTTACACAGATTCTTTTGCCAATATCATTGTCAAACAAGCCAATCTTTTCAATGTTGAAAACCTGCTCTTCCACCTGACCCATTTCCTGCATAACACTTAGCCAGTATTTTAAAAATTCTTCCATAGTCTCTTGATCTGAGGAACCTGCTTGCCTGCCAGCTTAACATTTTTCACACTGCATTTCCTTTGGAGACTTGTGAGCCAGCCAACACCAAACAAGAAGGGTTTAACATTTTCTTGACCCAGGGTAACCTGACCATAAATTACTTTGGTTTTCAGCCTCACAACAGTGCTTTCCACTGTGTTCGTTCGTTCGTTCTTTCTTTCTTTCTTTCTTTCTTTCTTTCTTTCTTTCTTTCTTTCTTTCTTTCTTTCTTTCATCAGTTGTCATCTCATGAATCCACAAAATTTTCCACTTTGTCATTCTTTCCATAGATTTATCATGGACTACAGATATTATTTTAGCACATTCTGGAGCAGCCTCATGTACAGATTGGCAAATGTTCTCTTCCTTTTTTTTTTTTTTTTTTTGTATGTGTGGTATTATTGATTCCTTAAACTTATGCCTAAAAGAAGTCTATATAATTAATACACATATTTTTGCTGGAAGGTGCATCACAGCCTTCTTGTGCTTAAGAATACTAGATAGCACTTCAGCACTATTCTTGGGGATCATTTTAAATAGTAAAATAACCGAAACAGTACAAAAATGCAATAAATGTGGCACTAAATAGACTGTAAAAACTACATTTGTATTTACAGTATGATAGTTGTTGTTTACAGTATTGACACAGGAAAGTAGCTCCTAATGCTGGGATCCACTTGAAGTCCAAGTGGGTCCTTGGCTTGGCACAAGAAAGAATTCAGGAGTGAGCTGACAGTACAAGGTGAAGCAAGATTTATTCAGAAACGATAGAAAGTCTAATCCACAGACAGAGCAGAGGCCAGCTCTCCCTGTAGAAGAGAACTGGTCCCCTGGTTCCTGTTGCCCCTCTATCTAAGCAATAGTTTAATTGTAGGCTAAACAAAGGGAGAGATATTCATGAGAAGGGCGGTGTTTTCCTGGAATAACGGTGACACTCTCTATTTCTCTACCATTTTGGTGCTAACCTGTTGGAATTTGCCCTGCCTCCACCCTGTTTTGATTAGGGTAATTTGAAATTTGGTTTTGAGACTTCCTGACTCAGGCAATTCTGCAGCAATGCCCAAAGCAATAACCAAGGCAGTACCTGCCAGTTCCCTGTCTTAGTATGATTGCTGTTGTTTACAGTATGGGTTGTTTACAGTATGAGACCTGTTCAACCTCAGCTCTGTGCTTGTCCACGAATGACCATGAAAGTACCTCAAATATCTGATTTATTTATTGCAAATAAATCTTAGCAAGTAGACAAATTTGAAATATAAGATATGAAATTGGTAGATAATTAGGATCAAGTCTATCTTCATACCAATTATTCTATAAGAGATTTAAGTATAGAGTGTAAGCTTTATTGAATCTTATAACCCATTATCATAAACAATACTGTTACATAGTAGGGCCTCAATTTTCCATGAATGAAGTCGTATGACATAGAATCTAATGTCTCCTGTGAAGATCACAATGTGTACATTTTGGCTTCAGGGTGATAGATATGCATGGCTAAAATCTGACTAAAGGGACAAAGGAACTATCAGGACCACAGTTGGAGACGACTTGCAATAATCATGCAGGGAAACAGAGTCTCTAAAAATGTGATTTGAAATTTTAAGTATAAAATAATTTTAGACCTCTAGTTTTACAGTCTGAAGAATAAAGCAAGGTTTGGGAGAAAGGGCCAGTAATTCCAAGAGTGCCTAGAAGCTTATCCCAATCATCTTCCATTTCTATTGCTCATAATGCATGGACTAAATTTCCATTCTCCCCACTGCTTTCTGCCACACACATCTCTTACCCCACACTGGTGACTTGGGATTGCATGTATACTACCACACTTTAATAAAATAGACATTGGGACTGCTAAAGACTGAGTTTACTTGACGTGGAGCACAGCTGGAGAATGTGAGAACTGATACCATTAATATATAGCCATTTGTGCCATTGACATGAAAAGCACAGTTTCTATGAGAAAATATATATCAAAATTTCCAGAAAAACTGATATCAAAAAAACAGTAATTTGAATATGTATATGTGTCTAATTTGGATTTATTTCATTAAAAATGTTAACTAGACTGACATAATATTTACCAATGCCTTTAAAACAAAAGGCATGATTAAACGACCTATAGACAGAAATGAGCTAATGGTAGAAAAGTTAAATATAGTTGGTATTATTAAAATATAAAGTTCGAAGCAGAGTGTTAGAGACGTGGCTGCATAGAAATACAGGGACCAGATCCTTGAGTATCTTTTCATGATAAAAAGCTTTCAAAGTATTTTGTATAAAGAATCCCTTAGGAATGGCTCCCAGCTTAATTTTAAAACAAATGTGCTGTTTTCTCAGGTATTATACAATCTGACGTGGATTTCTACCTGTCTCACATTATTGGTGTTATACTCAAGAGAAAAACTTAGTCCCAGTCTTGCCTGTTCCAGCTCTCTTCACTTTGTTTAGCAATGCATATTCTGTTGTCCTTGTTCCCTCACATTCCCTGGACAAAACTGTGTGAGTTATGACTTAAAATGTACTTCATGTAGAGTATTAAGGATTCAAATTCAATTGCACCTTCCCATACTGTATAACACCACATACACAAAACTCATTCTGCTGCTCATTCATTCTGCTAATACTGTTTGAGTACTTACAACATAAGCGCTATTGTAGGCACATATAATGTGTGAATCAACAATACAAACAGAAATTATTGCCCTTTGGAACTTACCTTCAAATAGGCATTATAATATTAAATAATAAAATAACACCCTGCCAAAACACCCTCATCTCTCCTAAGAATAGACGTGAAACATCTTTCAAATTGATTTTAACTTTAGAGACAGTAGTTCTGTAATCAATTCTATAAACAAATTTTAGTGTCTCATTGTCTTTATATGGTTTTATAAGCCTTTCCCTTTCATGTTTTAGATTCTCAGGCAAGTACAGCTTTATGACCAGAGCCCTGTAACTTAACTACTTGATCTTTTTGAATTGTTTCCTAGAAATGGCAGAGTTTCTGTAAGATGAAGGAACTGAGATTCTGAAGATCCCTGGGCAGCTTCCTGATGCCAAGACTCACCTTCCCTCAATAACCTGTCCCTGCATGTGGACCTTTGTTAATTCCTCTTTGTTAATTTCACTAGGACCTGCTCTTTATTAACACATGGCTGCTGGTTAACTTCCCCTCTTTAGAAAGCCCTCATTTCCCTTAGTCAGAGAGAAGTATTTGAGGCTGTTTCTCCAGTTCTCTGACAAGACATTTTCTTTGTATTAAAATTTCCTCTTTTCCTTGACTATCTTAGTTGTCTCAGCAGGTGGTTATTCTGTGCCATGAGCAACCAGACCCAGGCTGAAAACCCCTTGTAGTTTCTATAAAAGTTCCAGTAGTTCTGATAGTAATTATGAGAAACACCTATGGACGCAGATATCATAATGAGAGAGAAAGAAGAGATGCTCCAGTGACATCTGGTTTGTCTCTGATGGAATCTCATCTCAGTGTGCTGTTATGTTTTGTGTAATTTCCATTGCCTATAGACAGTCTCATGGATGACTTCACTGCATCCAATATACATGAAGTGTATTAAAATTTATTCTTTAACATATCAGAAAATTATATTTAGACACTTCTATAACTGAGTGCAAGAAAATTTTGTTTATAGTATTCAAGAAATATAGAAGGAAGGAGGGCAAGAATAGGTAGGAAAAGTCTCTAGACAACAAGCAGGTCTGGCATCTATGACAAAAGAATGGAGAAAAGGAGAATTGAAGCTCAGATGGCAGTGCAGCTCTGAGGGAGCTTTGTCTAGTGTACCAGAGAACTCTGAGGCAACAATTGGCACAGAGGTGGCCCACACTTGGGATAAACGCCTGGACTCTAGCACCATCATCTTAGGCAGTCATTGCCTTGTGGTTCTTGGGGAAGAGCATGGCCTCAGTTACAATACTGCAGTGGGTTCCAAATGTTCTGTAACTGAGTGCTGTCCCGCTAAAGGCATTTTTTGCAACTGGTTGAAAATTTCTTTCTTGTACAGAGATTCCAATGGTACACCTCTATAATGCCACACCTACCCACCACATTTATCCTATACCCCTCCATTTTCGTGGTCTTGCTTCTGGACGTCAATCTAACTGACTTCCCTCTGAGTTGCTGATACCACTCACCCTATCTATAGCATTCTAAGTATTTCTTCTCTTATACCACTCAAGACTGGATGGGTTCACCCAAGACTGGATGAAAGTAGTATACACTTCTCTCAAGTCTTGCTGTTTAAACCATATTGGAAACAGTACGTACAACTTGGGAGTTACATATGTTTTTACATTTTAAGTATGAGTCTGTTTATCTGTACAAACATACAATAATAATTACAAAAAGAAGAAGAAACCAAAGTTTTAGGATCCTTGAATAATCTGGAAATAGGTATTTATGGTCTATAAGTTTTTAATTCTCTTATAAACTAGCTGTGGTTTTGTTTTGTTTTGTGTCATTTCCCTCCAATTCCACTGCAAGGTAAACTCACTTATAGCACCCCATTTATTGAAAAGCATGTTTTTTTTTTCCTTATAAAAGACCCTGTTCTTGGATGTAGAACTGAAATTTCATTCGTTGTTAGAGTAGTGAGTGTAATCATTAAGTGGCTGATTTCAAATAACTCTTGACAAGATGGTAACTCCATTCAGTATGGTAATTAACCTTTTGGATTGTTACCTAAATAATCTATTCTTTTCTTACTTTCTTCAATATTTGAAATTCTACAGTTTAATAGATCTTTCTTTCAATATTGATGCACACTTTCAAAATTCTTTCTGAAGTATTCCTTACACCTATTATTAACAAGTCATTGTCTGTTCTTGCTTTTCAATCTGAACTATACCCTCATTAATCCCTAGAAAAGCCTCCTGGATTCTTTTTCAATCCCTATGTATTTTGGCTTTTTTTTTTTTTTTTTTACTTTGTCACAGGGTTTTCTTTTATCCTTAAATATTACTATGGTCTGAATGCGTATGTCCCCCACAAATTCATATGTTGAAATCTAACCTGAAAGTGATGGCATTAAGAAGTGGGGTCACCTCACCACTCACTTCTTTGGTAGGTGATTGGGTCATGAGGGCTCTGCCCTAATGGGATTAGGACCCTTACAAAATAGGTCTGCAGGAGCTTGTTGAGTCCTTTGGCACCATGTGAGGATGGAGCAGCAAAGCGCCATCCAAGAGGCAGAGAAGGAGCCAAATTTGTTGACTCCTTGATTTTGGACTTCCCAGCCTCCAGAGATGTGAGCAATAAATTTCTGTTGTTTACAAGTTACCCAGTCTAAGGTATTTTTGGTATAGCAGCCTGAAAAAACATGTCTATCATGGTTTATTAACAAATTGCATTTTTAAAGTAATTTTCATTGTGGATGGATATCTGGGAATTCCCTGATGATAATGAAAGTAACAATTGCATTTCAACTCTGTGTCAGGTTTAATATGATGTGCTAGAGAATTCATCTCTCTGAGAATATTTTTTATATTCAGAATGCAATATTTGCTAAGGACCCAGAAATGACTATTTACTTGGATATAATATTCGTTTGGAACTTTCTTAGGTATGACTAAATACAAACTTACAAGGTTTTGAATAAAATATATTTTTACTCTATTTTTTGCTTATCACATATGTTTTCCCATTTTTTTAATATAAGTATAATTTCTGATGTTTGCTATGTTTCTAAAATAGTGTTTTTCTTAAAGTGGATTAAAATGGGTACCTTGCAGGCATAACAATAGTCAAACTGAAATATTTACAAATATGTTGAGTGGAAATGTTAATGACTGTTTCTCGATATTGAAGCTCAGAGATATTGATTAGGCCCTGCAGAATTATCAATTTATTAAATGATAGATAAATAAGTCACAAAATATCCATTGAATCTAACTAATGTTGTAATTAATAATGACAGATATTGACAGATGTACCTATGCCAATAAATATCGTATACAACTCCAAGGAAGGATCTGGGGTATTTTAAAAACACGATTGTTGTAGAAGTGTATACAATTAAATATGCAGTTCTTCAAAACCAAAATTGGTTGAATTATGTGATCACTATAGCAAATATGGTAACATTTTGAAAATAAAATATAAAGTAGAAATACAATATATTTTTTTATTATGACCCAAATGTACAATTATCTTCTTAGCATATTGTATTATTTTATTAGATGTATTAATAAAAAGCAAATAAAGTAGATCTTAAGAAAATAAATAAAGAATAATAAACAATATTATTATATTTGAAAATGTGGTAGTTTAGTAGAAATAAAACAGTCTTTATTATCAGGAAGACTTGCACTTAAATTCTGACTAAAACAAATTACTTCAACTGCTGAAAATATAATTTTCACTTATAAAATATTAATAATTGCACCAATTTTATAAAATTGTGAGGATAAAATATCTGCTATAGTTAGTGGTAAGTATTAAATTTTTAATGACTGAATATTAAAAAATAAAAATAAAATTTAATCACATAAGTGTTTTATATTACATCATAAAAATAAAAGAAATGTATTTATTATAATAGTATACTTATAATATCCCCCATATAATAATTAAAATTAAATATTATTTGTTATCATTTAACATTTCTATTAATTTTATTTTGGATATAAAATATAATTGCATAAAATATCTTACACACTCTAATTCAGTTCAAAAACATGTGGTACAATATTACAATATTAAGAAATTCAGTTCAGTAGTAAGCTTAAATTAAGTGATCCTCTGGCAACTAGTAATTTGGTTTGTTTCTATGAAACTCCCTCTTTTTCCTCTCTCCAGCTGGACAATTACCTCTTAATATACTTGCCAATCTTGAGAAGTCTTATAGACATACACAGGTCCTGAGTGTTGAGGTCATTATTAAAAATGAAATGAATGATATATATGCTATTAGCCTAGAGTTATATTCCTCTTAGAGATGTATGCATTCTGCATGCTATTGCTTTGGCAGGCTGTTTTCCCAGTATAGCTCTTTAGAGCTCTCTGCTGTGATTCACTTATCTGTTATGTGCTTCTCATGGTAAGTAATGAATTGTCTATGAGTCAGCAATAGAATGTTGTATTTAAAATGTTATAAAACACTCAGCTGTTTTGGCAGACATAATGATGTACCAAAGGCAGAATACTAACAAAAAGTCAAGAAGGCTACTTGGCCTTGTGGTTTCATTATCTTGTTACCTGAGAGCACTCTATTCAAAGGTCAAAATACTGGTAGAGAAAAGCAGAATGTAGGAGTGGAGTGAGAGAAGCAGACTGCTTTGTCTCTTCAAGCATTATTAACCAAAGTCATAGCACGTCCTTAGACTCCCAGGGAGATAAAAGCTACACCAAAGTATCTAGACACTTAACGGTGACTAATCACTTAATTGTGCCATTTATAATTATATAAAGCTGGAACATATCAATAATTACAACTTTAAAATTATATTTCACTTTAAACATTTGTATTTGGCAATTTTTATAAGAACAAGTCTACAGAAAGGCACAATAAAATGAAGATAAAAATCCACCGGCACCATACTGAAATAGTGACTGATTGTTATCAATATATAAGTGAATTTGTCTTTTTATAAAAAGAAAAGAGCTTAATTGTGGTTTGGACTGAATTCCTATCAACAGTATTTTAAAATGTAGATGATGGTCAGTAGTCACCCAGTACTACCACTTCAACAGTGGTGCTACCACACATCAGGTGGCCAGAAGCAGAAAATAGAAACTACATAATATCAAATGCAAATACCTCTTTGCTTAATTCAACTTAAGGCAAATAAGAAAAAAGAGCAGCACCTAAGTGGACACATAGGTACTACAGTAATAGGGTATTGGGCAGGGGGGGAGGGGGGAGGGGGAAGGGGGGCAGGTATATACATACATAATGAGTGAGATGTGCACCATCTGGGGGATGGTCATGCTGGAAACTCAGACTTGTGGGGGGAGGGGGGAAGGGGCATTTATTGAAACCTTAAAATCTGTACCCCCATAATATGCTGAAATAAAAAAAAATAAATAAAAATGTTTAATAGAATAAGGAAAAAAAAGAGCTAATGAATTTTTTTAAATAATAGCTTTGCCAACATGATTTGTATATATGAATAAACAATATTAATTGTGAGTATTACTTAGATGAGAATTTTGATGTAATTGAGAGAGCCAGGGTTTTAGGGTAAAACAGATCTGGATAGAAAAACAGTTCCGACACTGAAAGCTTGCTTTTTTCTTTTCTTTTTTTTTTCTTCTATATTCCCTCTTTTTATAAAACAGGAGTAAGTCATCTCATTTTCTCAGCCAAGATTTCTTATTGTGTAAAATGCTGAAACTAATACCTATTTTTGAAGGTTTTGGGGTGTTTTAGAGATGTGTACATAATATTTCACATATAAAATATAATAAATTATAATGATTGTAACTTGTTTAAGTAAAAAACTTGACCATGAGGATGAATACATATGTGTATACAAATGTTAAAACTCATCCAACTGTACATTTTAATGAAGTGACTTTTACTATACACTCAGAAAATTTACTCTAACAAAGCTTAAAAAGTCTATTTTGAAGTTATTACATATTCATCTCTCTTTTTGGAATGATAAACAAAAATATACATTTTTTTGTCTTTCCCTATGTCATATAGACATAAAAATGACAAGAAAAAAATATATTTTTATATTTACAAATACTTATAGAAAAAAATAATTTAACATTCACAGAAAACTTATGAGATAAGAAGATAGATTGTAAAAATTTTAAAAATACCTAAAGATCAGGTGATTTAAATAATTTTTATAGTAAGGAAACTCTTTAAAATACCATGAACTAACATCAAACTTCTGGAAGCTGAATCTCACAAAAACATTTCTAATGTAAGTTCAAGATTTTTCTAAATATGACACTATTAAAAATTCTGCCATAAAAATTTTAGTAGTTTCACAGCATTACATAGAAAACATGGAAAAACACATGGAAATTTGTATAACAAAAAGAGGATTGCAAGGAATTATGTAGCACTGAATTATATCTATAGAATACCGAAACCCCAAAATTCACATTTTCTTCCTTCCTCTCCTATCTGCATTTCTTGCTTCCTCTGTCTTTTCCTCTTTCCCTCCTTCCCTTCCTCTCTACCTCCATCTCTCCCTTCTTTCCTACCTAATTATTTTTCTTTCTTAAAAAATAAAACCTAGCCTGCCTTGTCAAATTCATTTCTGTCTGCCCATCCTATGTTCTATCGAGGTAGTTTTGGCTATTCCTATATTGCACTCTTCAATATAAATTATAGAATCAGGTTCTCCAGTTTTTAAGTTAATTAGGAAAAAATTGACATCCTTAACAAAGTGAATCTATTCATAAACTTAATATAGATCTCTATTTATTTTTAATTTTAATGATATCTAAAAATTCCTCAAAAAGAACTTATATAACTTTATACATCTTTTTATATATGTGAGTTCTGTCATTTCATCTTGAATCTAAAACTGTTACTGAACAACCTCATATATTCCATATATTCTAAATATTTTTCTGTAAAACTCTTGGATATCTTATGTAGAGAATTGTTTAACCAGAAAAGTCATAATTCTGTACTATTTTTAAAATTTTATCATGAGAATAGATATTTCAATTTCTCATGTTAGCTAGTCACATTTAAGGTAGCTACATACTATTGTGTGGTTGCACAATAATGCATTCAATATTCCCTATCATTGCACATTGAGGTGGTTTTCTAAATTTTTAAGCTATAATTAACTAAAGAAATAAACAATAATTGCAACAATGGTTATTTCCTTAGAATAAATTCTTGAGAGTATAATCCTTGGTGAAAGGCTTTTAAATATATTTTCATACATGTAGACCTGTTTCCATCCCAAACTAAATATATTTATATTCACAGTAGGGAAGCATGAAACTATCAGTTTTGCTACAAACATGCTATTCAGTATATTATGCATCAAGTTCCATTTATGTATCATATGAGTAACATATTTTCATGTAGTAATTAGTCTTTCTTATTCTGCTATATTTTCTTAGACTAAATCTGTTCTCACTTGTCAGTTGTGTTTTCCAATTGGACAACTTCTTGGGTGATTTTAAAGATATATGTATATAAGATATACACAATACATAGAAACACACATATTTATACACTTTGTATAAATGGAGTCTTGCTACTTTGCCCAGGCTGGCCCTTGGCCTTGAACTCCTGGGTTCTAGAGATATTTTCACCTCAGCCTCCCAAGTAGCTGAACTCTAGTTATGTACCACCATGCTCACCTGAATTTTAAATATTTTAAATATCATATGCAATTTATTGGTTTCTGAAGTTAAATTTACTTTTCCATTGGAACCTTGATAATCTTGGTGATTTATTTTTAGAAACCTTTAACTATTTAATAATATTAAGCATTAAATAGAAAATTATGAAATAAATACTGTGTATCTGTGTACTTTATTATTTTGTTGTTGTTGTTGTTGTTGTTGTTTTGAGACAGAGTCTCATTTTGTTGCCCAGGCTTGAGTGAGTGCCGTGGCGTCAGCCTAGCTCACAAAAACCTCAAACTCCTGGGCTTAAGCGATCCTCCTGCCTCAGCCTCCCGAGTAGCTGGGACTACAGGCATGCACCATACTTTATTCATTTTTAAAAGTAAATGCAGGGGAACAGGCCAATGTCGCAGACTAGAAGCAGCCTGCAAACATCACGTTCACTGAGAGGACTGAAAGGAGCTAGTAGATATTGAACTTCAAATGGATCATGTAGGGGAAAGTATTGGAAATCAACAGAGAATTGATGGGAGGCAAAACGAAAAACTGATGGAGAGGGAAGTGGGGTGACATACTCGGTAGGACTGGAGGTTCCTGGGGAAGGCACCAACATATGGGGAAGGAACAGACAATAGAATCCCAGGTCTCCATATTTCCCCCTTGGATATTGCAGTTGGAGCTGCATGGTGGCGCCTCCACTACAGCAGGTCTCCAGACTGACAGAGGGAGGTGACTCGAGGCTGTGCAGTGGCATTGATCCAGAAAGAAGGCACAAGAGGGTTGCACTGGACTCCAAAACCTTGGCACTGCGACTGGTGCAATTTTGAGGACCTAGCTTTCAAGTGCTGTGTCTATGTGTGGGTCAGATCCATTGCCGTGCCTCTCCATTTCCACTGCCAACACAGGCAGGGAGAGTGGAGGCCAGGTGGTCTCATGTCCTCCATGGACAGGTGTGGCATGACCCCACTGCCACCATGGGACCAACGCAGAGTAGGCACCCATGGACTCAGTGAAACCTGCTGCCACCTGGGTGGCTCCACTCAGTCACAGCTGCCACAGAACATAGGCAGACAACGTGCCCATTGTCCTCTGGGTAGTACAGCCACCATCCACCAGAGTACAGCCACCTCTACCACTTCCTGAATAACATCCCTACCAGTGGACCTGGGTGGGGCCAACTCTCATATTTCTACACATCAACTGCCCACCTCCACTAGTCCCAGGTCCTGGCAGAATGAATGTACAGGCCACCATGCATTGATCACACACCCCCACCACCGCTCCTGGCTGGACAGGGCAAACACTCAAGCAAACACTCAGGCAGTGTGCACCTACAGACCTGGGTGGAGTTAATGCTCACACCATGCATACTGACCACCAGCTTTATGCTCACTGAGTGTGCTGATTGCTCATGACAACCACAAGAGGATGAGGAGATGCAGGAGCTCAGCAGTGTTAAAGGCTCACAGTGTTAAAGGCTCTGCTCCCTCCTGCTTAGTGAATCTTCTAGAGAAGAATATAAGCACATCAGCCAGGGACCTCTCCCACTAAGTAACAGAGCTCTCAGCAGAGAACAGGTATACCACAAAGTTATCTGTCTTGAGCAGAGAAAAAGCTTCCAGAGGAGAAGGAACACTGGCAACATGAAGAAACAGGCTGGTTTGACACTCCCAAAGGATCACAATACTTTTCCAGGAATGGACTCCAACCAAAGGGAAATTGTTGAAATGTCAGATATGGAATTCAGAATATGGATGACAAGTAAAATCAAAGAGATTGATAAAAAAGTTAAAAACCATGAAGAAATCCCCCCCCCAAAAAAGTAATTCAGGACATGAATGAATAGTTCACTAAAGAGATAGATAATATAAGAAAAAATGAAACAGAACTTCTAGAAATTAAAGAGTCATGTGGGGAATTTCAAAATACAGTAGAAAGTGTTAATAATAGACTAGACCAAGCAGAACAAAAAATCTTAAAGAATGCAGAAAGGGTTGTTTTTTAATCAACCTAGTCAGTCAAAAATGAAGAGAAAAATAAAGAAGAATGAACATTCTCTCTGAAAACTATGGGACTATTTAAATCAAATTAATATAAAAATCATAAGTATCCCTAAGGAAGAAGATAAAGCAAAAAGCATGGAAAAACTATGTGAAAGAATAATTGAGAAAAACTTCCTTGGTTAGAGGTTTAGATATCCAGATACAAGAACATTGAACACCTGGAAGATTCATGGCAAATAGAACATCAAAACACACAGTCATCAGTCTGGCCACAGTCAAAATGAAGGAGAAAATCCTACAAGCTCTGAGATAAAATCAGCAAACAACTTACAAAGGAAATCCACCAGAACAATGGCAGATTTCTCATTAAAACCCTTACAAACCTGAAGGGACTGAGGTCCCATTTTTAGCCTTCTGAAACAGAATAACTGCCAACCAAGAATGTCATAACCTGAAAAACTAAGTGTCATAAATGACAGAGAAATACAGCCTTTCTGAGACAAGGAAACATGAAGGGAATTTGTCACCATTAGACTTGCCCTACAAGGAATGCATTAATAGTGCTCTATATGTAGAACATGACAATCAATACACACCATTGTAAAAATACCCAAAAGTTAAAACTCACCACTATTATAAAGCAATAACATTGGGAGAAAACAAAGCAACTATGTAACAATCCACATGACAACCAGAATAGTATCTTACATATCAATATTATCGTTGAATTTAAGTAGACTTAATGTCCCACTTAAAAGATACAGATTGGCTGAATGGATAAAAATGCACAACATAGCACATGCTATCTCCAAGAAACCCATTTAACTCACAGAGGTTCTCATAGACTTAAGGTAAGGAGTGGAAAAAATTATTTCCTGCAAATGAAACCAAAAATTGAGCAGAAGCAGCTATTCTCACATCAGATAAAATAATTTTTAAATCAATAATGCTAAAAAAGAAAAACCTATGTTCATTATGTAATGATAAAGCAATGAGTTCATGAAAAACATATAACAATCCTAAATATATATGCCACTAACACAGGAGCTCACACATTTATAAAGCAAATTCTACTATATCTAAGGAAAGAAATAACTGAATAATCATAATTCCTGGGAATTCAACACCCCACTGACAGAACTAGAAAGATCTTGAGGCACAAAACTAACAAAGAAACACTGAACTTAAATGGGACTCTAGAACAAATGGACTTAAAAGACATTTAGGAAACAATCTATGCATAAACTGGAGAATATATATTTTTCTCATCAGAGCATGAGATATTTTCCAAGATAGATCATATGTTAGGCCACAAAACAAGTCTCAGAAAATTCAGAAAAATCAACATCATACAATGTATATTCTCAGACCACAGTGGAATAAGACTAGAAATCAATGTCAGAAGGAACTGTCAAAATCACACAAATTAAACATGAGAATTAAACAATTTGCTATTACATAATACTAGAGGAAGTGATGAAATTAAGATGGAAATTTAAAAATTGTTTTAATTGAACAACAACAAAAGTGGCACAAGCTTCCAAAATTACTAAGACTCGGTAAAAGTAGTGCTATGAGGGAAGTTCATAGCCTTAAATGCCTACATCAAAAAAGGCAGAAAGATCATATTCCTATTGTCACACCTCAAGGAAATATAAAAAGAAGAACAAATCAAACCCAAAGCCAGCACGCAAAAAAAGAAATAACAAAGATCACAGCAGAACTAAATGAAATGGAAACCAAAATCAATACAAAGGATCAACAAAACAAAAAGTTGGTTTTTTTGAAAGATAAATAAAATCAATAGATCACTAGCTTGATCAATAAGAAATAGAAAGATTCAAATAAGGTTAATCAGAAATGAAAAAGGGGATATTACAACTGATACTACTGAAATACAAAATATTATCTGTAACTACTAGGAAAACCTGTGTTTTCCTGTGAAAATCTGTGACTACTAGTCACAAAAACTAGAAAAACTAGAGGAAATGGATACATTTTTGGAAACACACAACCTTCCAACTTGAATTAGGAAGAACGAGAACAGAACAATAATGAGTAGTGAGATTGAAACAGTAATAATAAATCTCCCAACACATAAAAACCCAGGATCAGACAGAATTACTGCAGAATTCTACTGGACCTACAAAGAAAAACTGGCACCTATTCTACTGAAAATGTTTTATAACACCAAGAAGGAGGAAAACTTCCTTAACTCATTCTATGAAGTTAGTATCACCCTGATAACACAGCTAGGAAAGTACGTAATAAGAACTCAAAACTATAGACCAATATCCTTCATGAACATAGATGTAAAAATCCTCAGAAAGATACTAGTAAAACAATATTTAACAGCACATCAAAAAGATAATTCACTATGACAAAATGGGTTTCATCCTAGAGATACAAGGATGATTCAATATATGCAAATCAACAGATGAGATTCACCATATAAACAGAATTAAAAGCAAAAGCCATATGATCATCTTGATCAACCCAGAAAAGAATTTGATAAAGACTAGCGCCACTTCATGATAAAAACCCTCAACAAAGTAGGCACAGGAGGAACATACCTCAAATTAATAAAAGCATTATATGACAAACCCACAGCCAACATCATAGTGAATAGGGAAAAATTTAAATCATTTCCTCTAAAAACTGGGAGAAAACAAGTGTGCCCTGTGTCACCACTTCTATTCAACATATTAACAGATGTTCTAGCCAGAGCAATTAGGCAAGGGAATGAAATAAAGGGCATCCAAATTGAGAAAGAGGAGGTCAAACTATCCCTGTTTGCTAATGATATGATCTTACATTTAGAAAACCCTAAAGACTCCACCAAAAGATTCCTAGTATTCATAAATAAATTCAGTAAAGTCTCAGGTTGTAAAATTAATGTATACAAATCAGTAGCTTTTCTATACAATAATAATAGTCAAGGAGAGAGTCAAATCAAGAACTTAATATGATTTACAATAGCTGCAAAAAATAAAATAAAATAAAATACCCAGGAATATACTTCACCACAGTGGTGAAAGATCTCTACAAGGAGAACTATAAAACACTGATGAAAGAAATCATAGATGACACAAAAAAAAATTCAAAAACTCATTGATTGGAAGAATTAGCATTGTTAAAATATCCATACTATCCAAAATGTTTTAGTGATCCAATACAATTCTATCAAAACATTTGGGACATTTTTCACAGATTTAGAATAAGCTATCCTAAATTCCATATGAAACCAGAAAAGAACTTGGATACCAACAGGAATCTTAAACAAAAAGAACAAATCTGGAGGCATCATAGAACCTGACTTCAGATTTTATTACAAGGCTATAATAACCAAAACAGCATGGTATCCATATTTATACAAAAAGTAGACACATATACCAGTGGAACAAACTAGAAAATGCATAAATAAACCCATGTAGCCAAAACCAACTGATTTTTGACAAAACAGACAAAAACACTAAGGAAATGATGCCCTATTCAATAAAGATGCTGGAACAGTTGGAGAGCCACATATTGAAGAATGAAACTGAATCCCCATCTCTCACTATAAATAAAAATTAACACAAGATGGATTCAAGATTTAAATGTAATAACAGAAACCATGAAAATTTTAGAAGAATATCTGGGAACTCTTCTGCACATTGGCTTAGGTAAAGAATTTATGGCTAAGACTCCAAAAAAATACAGCAACAACAAAATTAAATAAATGGGACTTAATTAAACTAAAAAGTTTCTGCATAGCAAAGTAAATAATCAACACAATAAATAGAAAACCTACAGAACGGGAGAAAATATTCACAAACTATACATCTAACAAAGAACTAATATAATGTACAAAGAACTCAGTCAAATTAGCAAGAAAAAAACAAAAACTCCATCAAAAAGTGGGTAAATGACATGAACCTATTTTCTTCAAAATAAGATATACAAATGGCCAACAAAAAAAGAAAATATGCTCAACAACACTAATCATTAGGGAAATGAAAATTAAAACCACAATGAGATACCACCTTACCCGTGTCAGAATAGCCATTATTAAAAAAGTCAAAAAACAGCATGCTGGTATGGATGCAGAGCAAAAGGAATGTTTATACACTGTTAATAGGAATGTAAAGTAGTGTGACCTCTATGCAAAATAGTATGAAGAGTCCTCAAAGAACTAAAAGGAGACCTATCATTTGATCTAGCACCCACACTACTGGATATCTACTCTAAGGAAAAAAGTCATTTTATAAAAAAGACACCTACATCCGAATATTTATTACAATACAATTCACACTTGCAAAGATATGGAACCAACTTAAGTGCCAATCAACTTTTGAATGAGTAAAAACAATTTGGTATATATAGATTAATGTCATGGAGTACTACTTAGCCATAAAAAATAATGAAACAATGTCTTTTGTAACAACTTTGATGGAACTGGAGGCCATTATCCTAAATGAAGCATCTCAAGAATGGGAAAACAAACACTGCCTGTTCTCACTTATAAATGGAAGCTAAATGAAGGATGAATATGGTCATAAATTGATATAATGAGCATTTAAAACTAAGGGAGGGTAGTAAGGGATGCAATGTACACTATTAATATTCTGGTGATGGGTATTCTATAATCCTGACTTCATCATATCTTCTTTGGCTTTCTAAAAAATAAATAAATAAATAAAAATAAAAAACCCTGACTTCAGTATTATATAATTCATTCACGTAGAAAAAAACAGTAGTCTCCCATCCAAGTACTAACCAGGCCCCACCCTGCTTAGCTTTGGAGATCAGATGAGATCAGGCAGATAGAGTGTGTTTTGTCAAATTAAAAAGTTTCTGCGCAGCCAAGGAAACTATCACAAGAGGAACAGACAACCTACAGAATGAGAGAAAATATTTGCATGTTACATATCCAATAAAAGACTGATAACCGAAATCTACATAGAACTTAAGAAAATCACCAAGAAAAAAATCAAACAACTCTATCAAAAAGTGGGCAAAGCACATCAACAGACATTTTTCAAAAGAAGTTAGACTAATGGCCAACAAGCATGAAAAAATGCTCAACATCTCTAATCATCAGGAAAATGCAAATCAAAACCAAAATGAGATATAACTTATCTCCAGTGAGAATGACCTTTATCAAAAAGTCCCAAAACAATAAATGTTGGTATGGGTGTGGAGAAATAGGAACACTCATACATTGCTAGTGGGACTGCAAACTAGTACAGCCTCTGTGGAAAGTAATATGGAAATACCTCAAAGAGCTACAGGTAGAACTATCATTTGATCCAGCAATTCCATTTCTGGGCATCTACCCAAAAGAACAAAAGACAGTCTATAAAAAGGACATCTGCATTAGAATATTTATAGCAGCACAACTCACAATTGCACAAATGTGGAAACAACACAAGTGCCCATCAATACATGAGTGGATTAACAAAATGTGGTATATGTATACCATGGAGTACAACTCAGCCACAAAAAACAGTGGTGATCTAGAACCTCTTGTATTATCCTGGATACATCTGGAACCCATTCTACTAAGTGAAGTATCCCATGAATGAAAAAACAAGCACCACATGTACTCAACATCAAATTATTATTAACTGACCAACACTTACGAGCACATATAGTAATACCATTCATTCAATGTTGGCCAGATTGGGGGGGAGGCGGGAGGAAAGGATGGATATATACACACCTAATGGGTGCGGTGAGCACTGTCTGGGAGATGGACAGGCTTGAAGCTC
Organism: Mirza zaza; assembly: GCA_008750895.1. Lineage (NCBI taxonomy): Eukaryota > Metazoa > Chordata > Mammalia > Primates > Cheirogaleidae > Mirza > Mirza zaza. The sequence goes on from VSMD01037382.1 coordinate 117,554, forward strand.
TGACTCAGGTGGAGCAAAGGCAATATATGTAACCTAAACATTTGGACCCCCGTAATATGCTGAAATAAAATAAAAGTAAAAGAAAACCAGATATAGATGTATCCCCTAGATCTATTGAAATTTAAAAAATAAAACCTATGAAACCCCTAAAATAAAAATAAATGCAGAATATCAATCATCAGCAATTATTTTCTTTACATGATAAATTTAGTTATTTTTTGTTTGTTTACTTGGCTATATATTCTCAAATGACAATATTTACTCAACAATTTAGTAATTTGAAAAATATTGTATCTTTTAATCATTCAAACACACTGCTCTCAGATTTCTTCATGCCTGGTACAGTCATGTGATACCTAATAGTGCTAGAACTATTAACTATGCTTTAGTCTTCTTTTCTTCACAATGAAGTCAGTAAAGGTAGAAAGAGTTAAATTGTTCAAAACTGAAAGAATTAAATTCAATAGATATGTTAAAATTACTGCAACATACCTATTTCAACACACATATTCTTGTCATTCTTAAAATTACTGATATTAAATAATCTTTGAAGAGGGGCTTATTAAAGAAAAAATAAAAATTCATTATATATTTGTATTTTTTTTCTATTCTTTGAAATAATGAACTCTGGTCCACAATAAAATTAATGAAATTCTCCTCCTTAGAAATGTACAAATAAAAAGATCACTCAGTCACAAAATTGAAAGTAAACTTTCTTCCCTCAATCCCACATGTTAAAAAGGAAATATACAATTCAAGTCAAATAGAAACTAATCTTACATTTATTCAGAAATATGAATTGATCACATAGCATTTTCCAATAACAAGCACTGTCAGAATCAAAATTGGGTTTGTGCAGGCCAATGAAAGCCTGTCCAAAGGAATGTCAAATATAATGACCCCCCTGTTTACCCCGAATCATATTAACACCTTCCTTTGTTAAAAACAAAAGAACTGATTGCATAAAATTGTTTGACATTACACTTTGAGCTGTCAACAGCTTATTGATAAATACTAATGTTCGTCAAGTGTTTTCTCCTATTATTTCAGATATTACTTGATTGTACTTTTTATATACCTAAAGCAAATCCAGGTCATAAGTAATTCCACCAATATTTCCTCCACAATTTTTTGTGCTCAAGTTTCTACCTAGTAGATACATGTTATTCCTAGGGAATAATGCCTGTTCTTATCCCACGGACCTAGATGTATTATTGTAAACTAATATGTGTCTAGAGTTGGAAAGCAATGATTAACTACTTTGTGCTGTACCTTACAACAAAAACATATTGATTTGAACTAGAGGGCAAACTATTCCTGCTGCATGATGACTGCCAAGATACTTGATGGATGCATCCGTCAAGTCAATACTCACTCAAAAATGATTTTTCTTTCTCTATAAAATTTCCAAAATTCTCTGTATTGAAATGAATAATAAATATAACACATTTTTATTCAGACCTTGCTCACATTAGAATATTCTTGATTTTCATTTTGTGTTACTTTATTACTTTAAAATTTGAAGTTCAGCATCATTCCATAACTAAATGAAAATAAATATGGCATAATTTCAAACTAATTTAATAATTCCATAACTAATTTAATAATTTCATAACTAAATGTAAATGTAAAATAGGGCCAAATTATTTAAAAAATACCCATGGGTTTAATTATCTGAGTTAAAGCTCTATGCCATTTTAGGGTTGGGGGTAATTAAATGACTTCCCTGATGAGTTGTCTATAGATAGTAGTTTTACATTATAAACATAATTAAAATGGTTCTGTGAAAAAATACTTTAGTGAGTATTATGCTTGTGCCACTATGTTTGCTATTGGGAATGTAAGGTAAATAAATCTCAGTCCCTTCATTCAATAAGGTATAGACAATTCAAGAAGATATGTATGCAAGAAAATAACTTTCAATAAAAGTTTATAAGAAAAACAAATGAATAATGCCCTAAATAAAGAGGCAGTTGGACATATTTAATTTCATTTCTATTGTTTTTCAACTGAATTTATGCCATTTAAATATTAATATATTTTCTAATTATAAAGTGGTCAGAAGAAGGAGGAATTTTCTAGTTGATGCTTCTGAATTAAAACTGACGTAGTACTATAGATCATGAATTTATATTACATTAAAACAATACAGAAAGCACTAATTTATATGCTGTTCAAAAATAAAAATTATCATGGATATTGTAAGTATATTTAAATCAGCAAAGTTGTAAACACAAACTTTGCACATGAAAGCTAATTTTTAGGTGTTGGGACAGTTAGTGTAGAAAAACAAACAAGTGATTCTCTACCTTTTAGCTTAGTTATTATAGAAACAATTTGGAAACTAAGTCATTTTGCTGTAAAAGTAGATATTTTCTTCTCATGTTTCCAATTCCCCAAATGCCAATCTCATTTGAAAGCATTTAAAAAATTTTAACTACTGAAGATACTTAACTGATACAGTAATGATAAAGATATCTTTTGACTTGCTTTTTCTCTACTAAAATATAAGCAAATGCAGAGAAGTTTACATCACTTCAGTGACATAAAGATTTTCCTTGTGAAATAGTATCATTATTTCCTTAAATATGGGAGATAAAATAATCTGATTTGAAAAGATTTTTCTGCAAACCATCTGCTCAAAACTTGAATAGTAATATTTCAGTTCCATACTCTAGAACTAGACAAATTAAGATGAGCTTGGATATACTAATTTCTGAATTTTTTGATAGATATAGTATAAGATAAACTTGTAGAAAATGTTCAGAATAAGATGTTACCATGATATTTAATACCTAAAAAACACTTTTTAAGTGTTAATATTATTTCATTATAATATAATCATATGAGTGTAGTCCATTTTCTTAAGATTTTGCAATCTTTTTCAAAATAAATGCTAAATACAAATAATCAGAGTAATTTATGACATTTATATAGTCATTTACACAGGAGTGATATGTATCCATTGTATGCTAGTATCACATGCCAGTTTGTAAAATATTAGAATACTCCCATGCAGATTTATAAATAGCCACTACTCTGAGCCTCACAATGCCCCTCTGCCACAGCTCTGGTCCTTCTCTAAAGCTTTCAACTTACCAGTTGAGAAATTAATACCTTACCCAACTTAGGTCCTTAACTCCACTACCAAGGCGAGTGTCCATTCCAATTGATGGATGCCCATTTATACTAGAAATTGTTCAATATTTTTAATTTTATTCCTGGATGTACAGTATATCACTTTGTGAAGTGGAAAGTATATAAGAATTGGAAAACATGTATTAATCTTTATTCTACTTTAAAACTGAATTAAAACCTTGTTTTTTTAATCTGGGAAATGGCCTTATTTTATATATCATTCAATTCGTAAAGATAAAATTTAAGTTACATTTATAAACTTATCTAAAAGTGGACCTTAAAAATATGATTTCATCTGACAGTTCTATTAATATCTTTTCATTTCTCAATGCTTATGAAACACTTTCCAGATTACCAAAAGGAAAGCAGTTCCCAATAAACTATTAATTTACCTAATATTCATAGTTATTTGTAGCAAGCTCTAATCTAGTAAGGGGATTCATCATGGGACAAAACAAAACCAAACCAAAAAAAGTGAGAGTTCTACCATCATGAAGCTTATAGTTTCATTGGCTAAACAGATGAACATATTAAATTAATTAAAAGTTATTGAAAAGGGTTATGATGATAATAAAACTGATGCTTCTGCATGCTCATAATACATTGTTTACCACACTAATCAGCCCTTTTCTGCAGATAAATTTAAATAATAAAATGTGATATTTGAATATGAAATATTTATTAAGTTTCTGTTTTATTAAAAAGACAAAGGCAAAATCAGTGAAGCTTGAATTGGTCAAGAGATGAGACCAGGAGCACATGTAATTTCAGAGATAATGAAAACTGGCTCTCTTAACTACAGGAAGAGAAGCAGTATAGACAATGGATGGCATAGTGAAATCTTGCCCAAATGCTTCTCAAGAATGGTTCCTTCCCATAGTATGTAGAGATCAAAAATCAATTTGGGGATAGATATATTTCTTTGACTAATTAGGTAATTATTTTTAAAAGATTGCTTTATATGACAGTGGCCCACAATGCATAGAGCTTATGCCTGCTGATGCTAAACTTTTGACCTATGTTTATGCCAGTGAATGTTAAGTTATTTCTGGTCATATACACCTGTCCTTTAATCCAGTTCCCTGACCTAATCACTTCTAGTGTTTTTTGTTTGTTTGTTTGTATTTTGCCTTTAGAATATTAGGGGGTACAAATGTTTTGGTTCCATGAAGAATTTTTGTACAGTTTGAGTCAAAGTTATAAGCGTGTCCATCACCCAGATAGTGTGGATTGTAACTGTTAGGTTTGAATTTATCAATCTCTTCCTCCCTCCCTCCCACCTGCTTAATTTCTATTGAATTTTACTACATATGTGCATATGAGCATTGATCATTTTGTTCTAATTTAATAGTAAGTACATGTGGTGTTTGTTTTTCCATTCTTGCAATACTTCACTTAGGAGGATGGTCTCCAGTTCCATCCAGGTTGTTACAAAAGGTATGATCTTTTGATAAAAACCATTGATACTGGAATTAGATGATATCTCATGGTAGTTTTGCTTTGCATTTCCATGATTAGAGATGCTTAGCATTTTTTTCATATGTCTATTGGCCATTGGTGCATCTTTTCCATGTCTTTTGCCCACTTTTTAATGGAGTTGTTTGATATTTTCTTGCTGATTTGCTTGAGTCATTTTCAAAATATGTTCTCCATGGTCTGTGCTCCAATCATGCTGCATTATGACAGCCCAAAATGTGGCCTTCCCTCCCTATCAAAATCGTAACAACCCAGAGAAAAGATGGGGCTATATTGAAAGTAACTGCCCAATTCATAGAAAGTTTTGCTGCTTTTGGATTCGTGAGTGATACTGGCTCATAGAGACAGAATAAAATCTAATTCCTAGAGATCCTCCAATCTGTCCTATATAAACTGAATTAAAATACATGACATTTTTTACTCGCTGAATTAGAGGGTACCTATGCAGATTGTGGGGATGCATAGGGAACAGATTGGTAGTGCTATTGTTTTAGGTCAGGAAGTGGAAGATGACATTGTGACTTATAATTTTTTTTAATGTAGTAACATCATTTATCCAGGGTTCACGATGTCCCCGATAAAGATAGGGTTCCCGGGCAGAATTGCAAGAGATGAAAGAAACACAGACACAGACACAGAAATAATTTTAAGAGTGTGGGGAAATCAGGGGACCATCAGCACTCCGGTACCAAGGTGGTGGCAACTAAAACGCAGTACTTGCTTTTTATTCTCTTTGTTATGCTGTAAAATACAATGATCTCATGTGAAAAAAATCACAAGATACAATGAACAAAAGTCTCGCAACTCCCCCCAAATCACAAGGTATCCTAGCTAATTACTTTCTCCTTTCTAGAAGTGAAAACACTTAATTTTTCAGTAGATACAACACTGTCCCAAGGTAAACTAACTAATTTTATCCCAAGCACATGCTATGTACATAGATAACAATCTTTAACTTCAGTAGCTGTGACCCATTTGATCAAAGAAACTACATCCTTTCCACTGGTAGACTAGTTTTACATTAACTAAGGCATTGTTGAGAGAAAGGGAGAGAAGAAGCTTGGTCCAGTGTTCCTAACAATGGCAGCCTTAAGACCCTTCTCCCAGGCTGACATATTGCAATCTACCTCTACAGCCATGAGAAGTTTTCATGTCAGGCCGCTCCATAGATTTTCAGGCATGAGACCCCTCAGGCTCTGAGGTTGGAGCATGCTTTGCTGTACTTCCAGATAGCTGATATATGTCCCCTAACTAGGCAGTTAATATCTGTCCTTATTTCAGGCTTCTGCTCAGGCAATTTCTTCACCTCCTCTCCTCTCACAGCCTCAGACATAGCATCCCTAAGTCCCAGTGGTCTTAATCCCATCAATGATCATAGAATTTTAGAAAAAAATTATCTCACTTTATACACTGAATATATACACACAAATATATATTTATATGTACATGTAATATTAATACTAATGTAGATTTTTGTATGTATATATAATTGTGTGTAGTATACTTATATCTCTTTATTTATATGAACATATAATCTATTATATTACCACATATATAATATTGGTAGAAATGCACATAGGTATACATGTGTCTTCTTTTGCATATTATTTTTACTTTGTATAATATTCAAAGTAATATTTTACTTTGTATAATATTCATAAGCCTTAAACATTCTGTAAACTATGGAAAGAACCTAAAAACTATGGAAAGTACTTGCTCTGTCTTATATAAAAGTGAACAAATATAGCAAAATTACAAAATATATTCGATATCCCAAGATATTTCTCAGTTATATTGGCAAATATCATATTTTTATTGCACTAAGGACTTTTGAAGGCCTAAGTATAAATTTGATTTTTATCTACTGTCAGTGAAATATTAAAGAAAGTCATAAACAGATTTAGCAAACAGACTTACTAATATTGATTATTTCTCTAGCAATAGCAATATCTGAAAACTATCATGAAAATGGATTCCAAAAAAAATGCTCTTTAAATCAATAAAAGCTCAAGTTGTCAAATCCTTCTTTCTCAAAATATGGTTAATGGCATCTGGTTTGCAAAATCAACATTTATTTTGATGAAGGAAACATGATTCTAGAGAATCCATATATTTACATTAATTCAATAAATAGTACAATTAAGACATATTTACTTGAAGACTGGCAGAATGTATAGAAAGAATATAACACATTCTACAATAGGCATTCACATTGAATAAGAAATCTTCCCCAAAACATTCTGGCAATCTTTGAGTAAAAGTTGCCAAAGCGTTTGGAAGTAGCATTTTACTTTTTATTATAATATAATGTCTGTTTAACTTTGATTTCATGAACAGTTTAAATTCGTATAAATAATAGAATTATCCAGTGCTCATTCTGAAAAGTATTAAATGTAATGAACTTTTTTATATTAAATTTGCTTAAAGTTGATATTTAGTTTTAAATCAGAATTAACTATTAATATTAGAACATATTCAATAATATTTCCTTTCTATTGATAATAGCTCAAAATTCAAAATAATAAGAATTTTAAAACTGACCGTTGTTAGAAGGTCTGTGAATTTCCCCATATTGCGTGGAAAAGGAAGTGCACTTGGGAGAGTGGGGAAAGGTTTAGAGCTTTCTTTCCTGCAATTTGCTTTTGGCTCTGTGATGCTAATATAGGTTATTAACAGAGCATTGATTTGGGCTTGTGTCCAAAGTTGTCATTTACCAAAATGTGTTCTATGGAATACTAGTTTGTGGATATGTTCCTCTTGAGACACCATCCAAAAAAAAAAGTCTTTTGTCAAATAAATTTGGGACACTATCCATAGTAGTTTTATCTTGATTTACTTTGCAGTAATTTCCAAATTTATTTTTCATACTTTTTCCCTGGATTATCTCTGGTGACTACTGCACTATACAATAAGGAAGCTAAAGAAGTGATTCTGGAATGATATTTTGAGATGAAATTCTAGTATGTTTGAATGATAAGATAAAATGTTTGCTAAGCAAAAGGTGCCACTTTTGCTTGAGAGACGTGATGAAAGTGATGTTTTATAGGTGACTCTAGCAACAGTATGTAGAGAACAGCTGGACTAAAGAATTGCTTTAGGGAGAACTCAGAGGTTACTAAAATAATGGAAGTCCTTTGATTTATTAACTTTATCAAATTCTATCTTTAATTATACATATATATTTGAAATGGTATCTCCTAATTGGTGAGGTTTTATTTGAGCATAGTCCATTATGCATTATTGCATTCTATTCTTCCAAACTCTGCTGCTCCTTCATTCTTCTGCATTTCACACATAAACACATGAATATAGACACACAAGAAAACACACACACAGCTTCACTGCTCCTGTAACCTCAGTCATAATTTGTCTCATCTTGTGAATAAAATGCCTATACCTGGATTTCATTTCTAATCCCAAGATTCCTAATTTTGAGATTATTTTCCCCGCTTATTGACTGTTAGAGTGAACAGAAGAATTTGTTAGAATCAATTTTATCTATGGCTTTCCGAATTCTGTAACTTCAATAAGGTCAAAATGGTCAATACTCCTTTATTAAAATGAATAAGCCCAATTTCCTCAAACTTTTCTTTCAAATAACATCATTGATTCTGAAACACTGTGCTCTACTCCATGAAGGGTAATTATGCTTTTAAGTGGCTTATATGCCAAGCCAGTATTTTACAGCATGTCCTAGCCATGTCCCTAATCACACAGCAATTGATCTGGATTAAACAGAATTGCTCTAGTAGAGTATCTGTTATCTTTTTAGTCATATATTAGGCTTTAGGTCCATAGGTACTATAATAACTATAACATAATTTCTTCTGTCAAGGTCATTAGCTTAACTTTCATTTAGCTGAAATTAGCAGATTTATTTCTGTGGTCTGTCTAGTCATGACCATCCTTTCCTGAATAGAGTACCCCTTTAGTTTTTACTTAACACAAAATTATACATCGATGGTTACTGCACTCTCATTAGTGAACATAAATTGTAAATGTGTCATTTCTAAAGTCATGTAATTTTTATAAGTTCATGGTAGGATAGTTTAATTGTAAATAATAGTTTAAAAGTAAAACATAAAATACGATTAGAAATCATCATTAATTCTATAAAAATATTTCAAATTTAAGATAATAATGGAGATTTTATTGTTATATCCTTAGGTAAATATTTTTGGAAATTATCTAAACTTAAATTATTTTACAACATGAAGCAGTAAGTACTAGTAATAATATAGCACAGGTGGAGAAGCACTTCTCCATCTCCAATTTTGCCAAATGACTATCAGAGATTTGCTTCAATTCCTGTTCATGATCCTCACACACATATACTCTGCTTTTAGCAACAATGAAATCACGTAAGACTGATGGATAAGATACAATGATGAGAAGAGATATTTTAAAAAGAGGATATTTTTTTCATATGTTTGTTGGTCATTTGTCCATCTCTCTTGAAAAACTTCTGTTCATGTCTTTTGCCCACTTAATGTTTTTTTTTTTGTTTGTTTGATAATTTGTTTCTTTGAATATTCTGGATATTAGCTCTTTATCAGATGTTTACTGATGGGCACACAACTCCATGAAAGGAAGTAAAAGTCATGGAAATTTAGCAGGGGGGAGAGATAGAAGAGGAGGGGCAAAAACCCACCAAATGGGTACAATGAACACTATTCAGGTGATGATGGGCACATTTATAGCCCTGACTCAAGCCATGTAACAAAAATATTTTAAAATTAAAAAAAAAGAGGAACAAAGTTTTACTTGAACTGCCTCTCATTTTATTTAAGGTCCTTCCACATTTTGCTAGAGCTTGGATTTAAATGTACTTTGGAAATTTTCTTGACATGGCTAGGGTGATGTGGTTTGAGAAATCATATTAGACTATAAAAATTTTCCACTTATGACATAAAGTAAGGTGTAAAACTTTTTCTCAGATTTTATAATGTACTTTAGCAAACACATGCAGTAGAAAAGTTTCTCAAGTTCAGATAACTTTTGTCCTTTTTTAGTAAAACTTAGCTATTTCTCAAACAAGCTCTAAGAAACCCTTTAATGCCAATGGCCAGGTGTACAAAACCCTTTAATGCCAATGGCCAAATGTATGAATAAGTAGCTCAATCGTTTTTTTTGTTTGTTTGTTTTTGTTTTTGTGTGTGGGGGGGGGGTAAGAAGCTATTTTGCTTGTGTGAAAACTGTTGCCCTTCACACCTACATATGCTATTAGAGACAGTGACAATAGATGAAATGATGGGTACAAAACATTGTACTTGGTTTGCTACTTTGTTTAAATTGAGTTTTCTCTACTTGATTTCCCTTACTTACTGAGTCCATAATGAGTGAAAGAAAAAGCAAAAATATGACTAGGTTTTTATTATTTTAGGTCTAAGCCAACCATTTATTTAATTTTAATTTTCTAAGTTAAATAAGTTATTCAATTAGTGGGGCATAAATAAAAAATAAAAATATTGCTGCATTTAATATCTTAAGTTTCAATCTCTAGAAGAATTTCAAGGGTGCTGTACACATTGGGTTAAGTAGAGAACTGAAACTCAAACTGTTTGAATTATGGCTAGACTTCACAGAAGTGGCATCATTGACACAAAAAGTAAAGATTTTAGGGACATTATGAACAAATATCACATACTTGTTTGCTGAAATTTTATATTTCTTTAACTGGAGGCAAAGTCTTTTATTTCTCAACTTAATAAATCTTAAACCAAGAAAGGAAATATTTTCATAGTTGAATTCCTCTCTTTAATGACCATCTTTCTTTACTATTGCTGATATAAAGTAAATTTTATCTGATTTGAGAATGACTACACCTGCTTTTTTTGGTTTCCATTAGCATGGAATATTTTTTCCAACCCCTCAGCTTGAGTCTGTATGCATCCTTATGGGTTAGATGTGTTTCTTGGAGAAAGTAGATACTTGGGTTTTATGTTTTATCTATTCAGCCAGCCTAAGTCTCTTGGGTGCAGCATTCAGACTGTTCATGTTGATTTTTAGAATTAATAAGTGGTATGTTGTTGTTTTCATCATGGTGAGTATACCTTATTACTTAATTTCTTTCTTGTGCTATTATTTTTTATAAGGTATGATATTTAGCTTTTGTGTGGTTTTACTCTGGTGGGTGGCTATTCTGCTGATCCCTGTATAATGCAGTTCTGATTATTTTCTACAGGCCAGGTCTGGCATTGACAAAGTCCCTCAGTGTTTGCTTGTCTAGAAAAGTCTTTATTTCTCCTTCATATATGAACCTTAGTTTTGCAGGATACAAAATTCTAGTCTGACAGTTGTTCAATTTAAGAAGACTTAAAATGGAACCCCAGTCCCCTCTGGCTTGTAAGGTCTCACTGAGAAGTCTGTAGTTAGCCTGATGGGTTTCCTTTGTAACTTGCCAGATGTTTTCACCTCACAGCTCACAAGAGTTTCTCCTTTGTGTTGACTTTGGCCAGTCTGATGACTATCTGTCTTGGTGACTGCCTCTTTGCAATATATCTCCCAGGTGTCCATTGAGCCTCTTATACCTGGATGTCTAAATTTCTAGCAAGACCAAGGAATTTTTTCCTCAATTATTCCCTACAATAGGTTTTCCAGACCTTGGGCATTTTCTTCTTTACCCTCAGGGGTGTCTATGATTCTTACATTTGGCCATTTTACCTAATCCTATATTTCTTGTAGGCTTTGTTCATTCCTCTTAATCCTTTGTTTTTCATTTTTGACTGGCTAAATTAATTGGAAAGAGTTGTCTTCAAACTCTGAGATTCTTTTTTCTGCCTGGTGCAGTCTCTTCTTAAAACTTTCCACAGAGATTTGTGCTAATATTTCCTTAAATGAATGTTTCATTTCCAGAAGTTCTATTTGGTGTGTTTTTTATAATAAGTCGATTCTTTGGTGATTTTAAACTCGTTTCTTGAATTTTTTTTTTTTTTGCAATTTCTATAAGTTAGTTTTGCATTTACCCCTGGATTTTATTGAGCTTCTCTAAAATTCATATTTTTAATTGTTTATCTATAATTTCAATATTTTCATTTGGTTGCTATTCATTGCTAGAGAGATTATGTTCCCTTTGGGGGGCTTCCTTTCACTCTCATTTTTCACATTTCTGGAGTTCTTTCACTGATTCTTTCTCATCTGGGGCAGTTGTCATCAATTCTTATTTTTAGATTTTCTTTTATTTAGATGGGGTTTCCCCTACCCTCATTTGTAAAAGATTGTCTGTAACACATGTTGGATAAGAACATTTGGTTTTGTTTGTGGATGCTTTGATGGTGATCTAGGTTCTGGATGCCTTAGTTATAGATATCCCTAAGGTCATAGTTTTCTCCCTTTCTAGTTGTTAATAGGCTGTAACTGCGGTAAACTATGTGTGTGGGCAGATTCCAAGTCTCTCTTTAATGAGGGAGTATTGAGTCTTTCAAATGCTTTCTCTTTCCCCAGCTCTGTGTTCTTCTTAACAGTGTAAATTGTATTGGCATGACCAGTTTAATCTATGAAACAGTAGGTGGTACTTGTGAGTAAGATTAAAACATGCCCTTTATGATTGAGTCACTAAATACTGTAAAGGGCTGTACAAATTGATGTCCTTGTAAGTAGGTGGCACTTGCCAGAAGGAACAAGCTGCAGTGATGTTTTGGGGACCTGTGACCTGCTCTAGCCTAACAGAAGAAGCACTGGAACACCCCAGGTGGGAGGTTGGGTGCTGGAACTTCAGGTGAGTCCTTATTCTCAAGCACAGCAAAGGGGGGTGAGGGAATGAGACTAGGTGTGGCTGGGTTAAAAATATAAACTCAGTGTAAATTATTAATGCAGTACTTTACTATAAGAAGTACTTTGAAAAAGTGCTTTAAATCTTTAAACAAGAAAACTTAGGGAAAGGACCCATATAAAAGCATTCTTCAGTAAAATTTTCCAGAGACAATGTGGAAATGGTGAAATCATCTTTGTGATTACAATTTTTGGCTAGAACCGGCCCTGAAACATAAGTCTGATATTTTATTTAGTACTCTCAGTTTCTGTATAGCAATAGGCTTACAAAAAAAAAAATAAATAAGAAGAAGAAGAAAAAGAAGAAAAGAAGAAGAAGAATTTGCATTACAATACTACCATACCTATCTCCCTAAATGTGTTCTTCCCCTGCAAAAGAATGAACAAAGCATAAGCAGGGATCCTCAAGCTTTTTAAACAGGGGGTCAGTTCACTGTCCCTCAGACCATTGAAGGGCCATTGGAAAGTGTGGCGCACATTCCACACATGTGCACTGTGGGCCCGGGATGAGTCGGCTGCTAAGCAGGACAGGCAGCAGCGGCAAAAACACCAAGTGGGCTGGATAAATGCCCTGGGTGGGCTGCATGTGGCCCGCAGGCCATAGTTTGAGGACCCCTGGATAAGGTCTCGGTATAGCTAGCAATAAAGAAACATTTAGGTGGCATTCTAGCAACTATATATATCAAATGCTGAGTTTGTGGTTAAGGGTATATTTTCTGATATTCATTGGGAATGGATGAAATCTTTCTTATGCCTATTCAGATCCTTTTTCACCTTACTATCCAACAGCATGTGCTATGCTATAATGTCATGGACAACCATTCATAGTTTGGTGATATCACCAAAACCACTAGTGAATTCCCTCTAAATAAATACTTCCTGTCATCTATTCATGAATATTGTCCACTTCATAGGCTTGATGTGAGGATTAAAAGAGACATAAGTTTAGAAATCTGTAATCCAGGACTGGGCACAGGAATGGTGACTGCTACCTCTAATTGTGCTCCTGTTTTCTACTCTTAAGTCTGTTTCTCTGTGAAAGAATAATTCCTTCTATTTAATATTAGAAAAATTTCCAAACCTTATTTAATAAATATCATCTTTTATCAAATAGATTGATCTTTGTATGAAGTATTAACTTTCCTTAGCTGAAATTTTCTTAAAGCTTGGGATATTTATAAAGTACATCTTAAGGGGCTCCAGCAACATAAAATTCAATGCCATTTGGAATTAGAATTTTCTAGATGACTGCTGTTGAAGATGGCATGACATAGGGAATGGGGGGAGGAATAGAAATTGGGAGCAGGTTTAAGAAGTTCAAGATCCTAGTTATTGTACAAATTTCTAATCTATTAATAGTTTCCTTTGATATCTCAGTACCTTAGTGACTTGTGGTAATGCCTATTATTTTTCTTCCAATCAGGCAGTAGGTAATTCTCAGATTATATGTAAGTTTTTAAGCACATTAGCTATTCCTCAAAAATTTCATATGTTGGTTTTTCACTTTCATTTTGTTGAAAAGAATTTCTAATTTTCCTTATGATTTATTTTTCATCTATAATTTATTTTTTAAAATGTTAATTTCTAAATATTTGGAGCTCATATCTATTTTTTATTATTAAATATCATTTAATTACATTGTACTTAAAACATACTTTGTATAATTTCAATATTATAAAATATGAGGGTTAGTTTACAGCCTATATTTTATTAGTTTTATATATTTTCCATGTATTTTTAAATATGTTATCAACTCTACTATAAATATAAATTAGATATTATTATTTTATGGTGCTATTCAACTCTTCTATATCTTTACTATTGGTTCCATCAATTATTAAGGGAAGAATGTTAAAATCCATAGTAATAATTATGGATTTGTATATTTGCATATTTTTCTTTTAATTATATCAGTATTTTATTTATCTTTTTCATAAAGCTATAACATACATTTTTTGAATTTATTTTTTATTTGTGTATTATGGGGTACAAGTGTAATTTTGTTACGATGTATTGTATTGTGGTGAAGTCACGGCCTTCAGTGCATCCATCACTAAGCAATGCCCATTTTACCTAGTAAGCAACCTTGCATCATCCAACCACCTCTCACTACCTTAGCCCTCTGAGTCTTAATTGTCCATCGTTCTATACTTTGCTTCCATGTGTCACATTTTTAGCTCCACTTATAAGTGAGAAATTGCAATAATTGTTTTTCTGTGTCTGAGTTGTTTTAATTAAGAAATGGCCTCCAGTTCCATCCATGTTACTGCAAAAGACGTGATTTCATTCTTTTTTACAGTTGAATAGTATTCTATTATGTATATGTACTTTTTCTCTAATTATCCATTGATTCTAACCTTTGCTATGTGAATAGTGCTGTGATAAACATATGAATGCAGATAACTTTTTTATATATTGATTTATTTTCATTTGGGAAGATAGCTATAAGTGAGATTTCTGGCTCATATTGTAGTTCTACATTTAGTTCTTTGAGAAATCTCCATATTGTTTTTCACAGAGATTACACTAATTTACATGCTCATTCACACTATATAAGAGTTCTCTTTTCTTCCCATCCTCACTAACATCTGTTACATTTTGTCTTTTTATTTTTTTTATTTCAAGGTATTATGGGGTACACAAAATTTTGATTACATGAATCACTTCTATAATGCTTGACTCATAGTTATAAAGGTGCTTGTCACACAGATATTGTTCCTTGTACCCATTGAGTAGGTTTTCTCCAGTCCTCTCCTCCCTATCTCCCCTGGTTGATTTCTGTCGAGCTTTAATTTCCTATAAGCATATTTGTGCTCATTCATTAGTTCCAATTTAATAGTGAGTACATAGGATGCTTGTTTTTCCATTCTTTAAGTACTTAGGATAATGGTCTACAGTTCCAACAAAATTATTGCAAAAAGCATTACACCATCCTACTTTAGAAAAAAGATATATATATATATATATATATATATGAAATACTCAGATTTATACTTTCTTTTGGTTCTATTCCTCTGGAGCATCTTGACTAATAAAATGATTGAGTAACTGTTTAATTGGTTTACAGTAAAAATAGTATACTTTACAATTATCCGCATACTAATTTCTTTGTCATGATTCATATTTTTTCTGTAGGTAAAGATATTTATACAGTGTCATTTTTCTTGTGCCTGAAGAAATTCCTTTATATACATTTTATGATAGTATAGGTCTTATGGTCATAAATTCTTTTAGGTTTTTATTGTCTGAAAAAGACATTATTCTGAATTTATTTTTGAAAGACACTCATTTGGGCATAAAAATTCTTGGTTGATAGCCTTTATCTTTTGTTACTGCAAAGATCTTAATCCATTGCTTTCCGATTTCTATAGTTCAAAATGACAAAAAACAAAACAAACAAACAAACAAAAACCTACTGTTAACCTTCTCTTTGCTTGTCATTATGTAATATGTCTTTTTAATTCTGGATGCTTAAAATATTTTTTTCTCTTTATCATACATTTTTTGTAATGTTTCTTTGATGAGCCTTGTGTAGTCATGTCTTCTTTTCCACCTCCTCCATCTTTTCTCTTGCTTTGTGCTCATCAACCTTCCTTGGCTTGTTAATTTATATATATATACATATATACACACATATATACATATGTGTGTGTGTGTGTGTGTGTGTGTGTGTGTATTTAATTTGGAACTTTTTTTTTACTACATTTCCTCGAATAGTTTTATTTGTCTCCCATTATTCTTATTTTGGGGTTCCAATGACATTTGATATTTTTAACAGTCATTGAAAGTTTGTTATTTTTTCTTCAATTATTTCTTTACTATTAAATATGATTCATCTTCCATATGTTTTAATGTTAGATTTTAGTCTCCTGATATTTTCTTCTGGAGCATATAGTCAATTAGTTTCAAAAAGTACATTTTTATTTCAATTATTATACTTTTTACCTCCAGAAGTACCGTATTTTTTTAACTCTCATTTCTCCCCTCACCATGTTATTGTTCTTCCTATTCTTCCTTGAGGCAATGACTTATGTTTATATTAGCTGTTTCAAGAGCTTTATCTGCTGACCCCATCATCTTTGTCATTTCTGGGGTTTTTCTTTTGTCTCATATTTTTACTTCTTATAGATCACATTTTTATATTCTTATTGTCAATTTTACATTACTGAATGTTAAAATTTTGTGTTTTAAAAAGTGGTTATATAATGTTTCTGACATTCATTTAGGTAATTTGCTAAATAATTTGATCATTTGAAAGTTTGTTTTAAAAATATGTCTGAAATAACCTTTATTTATTATGTATGTATGTATGTATGTTTTTGAGACAGGGTCTCGCTCTGTTTCCTGGGCTAGAGTATAATGGCATTGCCATAGCTCATTGCAACCTCCAACTCCAGTGCTTAAGTGATCCTCCTGCCTCAGCCTCCAGAGTAGCTGGAAGTACAAGCACACATCGTCGTGTGAGGCTAATTTTTTTAGTTTTTTCTAGAGATGTGGTCTCGCTATTGGCCACACTGATCTTGAACTCCTGGCCTCAAGTGGTCCTCCTGCCTTGGACTCTCACACTAGTAGGTAGTATTACAGGTGCAAGCCACAATGCCTGGCCTGAAATAACTTTACTTTAAAGTCGTTTTTAAAATACTACTTCTCTTATGAGATCTTACTAAGTTTCCTCTACAAGGTATAATCTTTCTTTCTTTGACTTCCTAGTGCACTTCACATTCAGAGATTTAAAAGCTGAAATTCATTATATTGATTATTGCATGCAGATAATAAAACAATGTGAAGAAACTGAACTGAAATGGTGAAGGTAGAATCAAAACTTATCCTACTTGCATTACCAATCTAAAATTCTACCTAACTGAGGACTTTCTTTGGATTTTTAAATCCTACTTTCTATTTAAGTTATTTACATGTTATTCTTAATACTTCCTCTTCTCCATATCTCATATGTCCAATGATACCATCTACATGCACAGTGATTTTTAAGCTCTTAGAGGCTAGAGATTATAATAAGTTTCTTATTGTGTCATCTGTATTACCGAATTCAGACATTTACCACCTGGTATCATTCTCACCAGAGGGAGTCAAGAAATGATAGCTGACCTAAAATATTAAATTGAGAAGTTAGAGAAGCTTTAATAATTATGATTTGGATAAAAAGTTATCCTCAAAACTGTATTAATTTTATCTCCATATTTCTACTGAATTGAAAAAATGTGTATTATTATACTTGTATGTGCATGTGACCATATGCATATACACACTTTTCTACTGATAAAATTTAGCTTCTAGGTTTCTGCCACAACATATTTCATTAACATATTTTCTTACCATGTGAAATTATGCCTATTTTATGACTATAACTCTTCAATATCCTCAACTTTGTATCTTGCATATGTGTGTTCTAATTTTCATAAATTACCTGCCATTCAGTTTTATTTTTCTAACTGATTTTTATCTCTGGACAGTTTCAATTACATTTCTGAAGTGAAGGACAGATGAAAAGTAATGCAACCATTTAGTCTCTCAAAATTATAGGAATCCTTTGCAGTAAAGTGCATATTGCTTCTTTTGGGGTTATAGTCAATGAGTCATGACATATTTTTCTCCTTAAGAAAGTAGCTTCATCTCTGATTTAAGTGGTTATTAGAGTATTAAATGAGCATCACTTTATATTTATAGCTCTGTCTACATTTTATTTCACAGATAGCCACCTATCATTAAGCTTGGTTCATTCTGACATGCAAGTACCTAAATGGAATCTAAACCTGCATCCCTCAAGCAGGGCTTGACATCACATATATCCAGATAGTAAGAAGAACTTGCAATTCTGTATTTCTTCACAATAGAATCTTTAAGGGGATTGATACTATATTTCTTTTTTTAATTTCAGCATATTATGGGGGTTCAAATGTTTAAGTTACATATATTGCCTTTGCTCCACCTGAGTCAGAGTTTCAAGCGTGTCCATCCCCAGACAGTGGGCACCTCGCCCATTAGATGTGAAAATATCCATCCCCTTCTCCCCTCTCCCTGACATCCAATTAATGTTACTATTATATGTGTACTTTAGTGTTGATCAATTAATACCACTTCAATGGTGAGGACATGGGGTACTTGTTTTTCCGTTCTTGTGATACTTCACTTAGTAGAATGGGCTCCATCTCTATCCAGGATAATACAAGAGATGCTAGATCAAATAAAATACCTAGGAATATATTTAACTAAGAAGGTGAAGTACCTCTACGGAGAGAACTATGAAACACTGAGGAAGAAAATACTAGAGGACACAAACAGGTGGAAAACCATAGCATGCTCATGGGTCGGCAGAAATAATGTTGTTAAAATGTCTATACTACTCAAAATGATCTACAGTTTCAATGCAATCCCTATTAAAATACCAACATCATTTTTCATGGATCTAGAAAAAATAATTCTACACTTTATATAGAACCAGAGAAGACCCCGTATAGCAAAAGGAATCTTAAGCAAAAAGAACAAATTGCGAGGCATCAATTCACTAGACTTCAAGCTATACTACAAGGTTATAGTAACTAAAACTGCATTAAGCTGGCACAAGAACAGAGACATAGACCAATGGAACAGAAATGAGAACCCAAATATAAAACCATCCTCATGTAGATGTTAGGGAAATATGATTGAGGAATTAATAAAATGTGTCTCGTAAGATCATTATTTTATTGTATCGCCCTATATTACTATATTGAAGACAGAAACAGAAGTTTGCAGGATTTTGCCCTGAAGGAATTTGTGAACTCAATGGTTCACTTATTAGAGGCTGCTATCATGGGAGAGCTTTATAGCCACTATGGAATTAGTATAGAGATTTCTCAAAAAACTAAATAGAACTAGAATATGATCCAGCAATCGCACTACTGGGTATTTATCCAAAGGAAAATAAATCAGTAAATCAAAGGGATACCTTCACTCTCATGTTTATTGCAGCACTCTTCACAGTAACAAAGATATGGAATCAATCTAAGTGTCCATCGACAAGACAAATGGATACAGAAAATGTTGTATATATTCACGATGGAATACTATTTGGCCATTAAAGAGTCATGGCATTTGCAAAAAAAAAATCTCCAGTAGGGATGTTTTCTAGGAAGGCTTCCTGGTATCTCAAAATCTGTGAGCTTCCCTGTATCTTGAAAGACAAGAAAAGGCAAATATGGCCCACAGGATGGGAGCCAGAGACAATGAGTGTACTTTGCCAAGAGATGTGCCCCAGTGGTTATAAACAACCTGCTTTATAGAGATCGGTTTCCTGCTCTCTCCTGCCTGTCTGCCTTTAAATCCACCATAACTAATCAAAGAAATATAGAGTCACTATACCTCTTTTGTTATGCCTTTGTTAATTGACAACTACCTCTTAGAATTTAGAAGTTAGCCCCTGACTTTGTACCTGTTTGTTCACCTAGATAGATTAGAAGCCCCTTGAGAGGACTTTTGACCCTAACCCACTACCTATATCCCCTAGCAACTGCATTCTCTGATATGCAAATATGTTACCCTGACAACTGGTAATTGATATCTGTGATTATAAAAACCTGTATGAATCTAACCATATTGCTGGCATTTATGGGGATATGCCAGTCTCCTATGTACCCCGCTGTGTTATATCTGATCTTTTTATATACATAAAACTATAACTATACCTTAGTCTCTGTGTATTCTTTTACTTCTTTCTGTTGCCTCTCAATTCCCTTATTCTCTTTGGCGACCCCTATCTTAAGAACTTGGCTCTGTGGGGAGAAGCAGCTGATTTCCTCATGGGCCTGCCTCAAATTCTCTCCCCCACATATAGCCATCTAATCTTTGACAAAGAAAACAAAAACATACTCTGGAGAAAAGAATCCTTATTCAATACCATATTTCATTTGCCATTCCCAAAGAAATCCATTTTCATCTCCAGCCCACCATCTTATTTACACTGACAGCTGGATTAATACCTTTCCTCATTCTCAGCGTACTTTGTTCTCCAAAGCACCCCACTCTTTGATACACAGAGTATTTCTTACACTAAATTGGGTGGAAACAGGAAGAATAAAGATGTTGCAAATGAGGCTATAACTTTAGAAAGAGAAATATTTGTATGATGTCCTTCTAAATCTCTGCGATTCCCCTCAGGAAGTCCATCCATGCCACTCAAGAAAGCCTTTGATTTTCCACACTGGAATGTCAGGAATTCTGGCAAGGTATGTGAAAAGGACTTTTAGAGTCAAAAGCAGACTGAGACCAAAATGCCTCAAATTTTATGTGAACTCCAAAACTACAGAAATGAGGGGGTAGGTGCAAGAAAAAGAATGTAGGAGAAGTTCAAATAGATAGAATGAGACTGATCCATATGACAGCACCGCTGTGCATTGCCTCCTTCCTTTAAACTCATTTTCTCCCCTGTACCCACTGTCTAATGACACAGGCAGTTTATGCCACCTACAGCTCTGCATAAATAGATGAAAATCATTTTCACCTTCCTAAAGAAGCATTAACAGCATTATGTCCAAACCAAGGTCATATACTATTAATATAAGACAAGAAACAAAATTATCAGATTAAAGGGTAGGAATCGTGGAAGGAAAAAAAAAAAGAAAATTATTAGCAATATCAATCTATAGCACTGCATCACCATGGTCAATAGTTTCTTGTTTTAAAGTATACCATTTCTATGTGTGTTGAGATTTGGGGGGACTGCTCTGAGATTATAACCAAAGAACAAAACTCGATTCTATAAAAACATCTCTATTTAAGATGGGAATGTGCCCACATCTGGAAATATCAGTCCAATAATATTTTTCACTCTCCTATTGCAAATGCTGCTTCATGCCCACCATTAGTTTAAGAATATTTTGATCTTATTATAAGTAGCAAATGAATTGTTTTCTGCTTTCAGGAGATCAGCCTGCAGTTGTTTATGTTCTGTGTGGCTCCATTCTTCCCTAACAGTTGTTTGGACAGGAGGAGATTTAGTGGGGGTTGGCGGCGTCTTTGCTGTCACGATTGAAAATTGGATATAGGGTACTCTAGTTAAAAGGATGACTGTGCCAGATTAATGTAAAATATGGACTCCAGATGAGTCATTTTCTGCATACTGTGTGGTTTGAGAAGCCAGGAAATCATGTTTGAAAACAGAGGGATAAATTGAATCATAATGGAAAAGTAACCTAGTTTCTGGTATCTTTTAATACTCTTTCTGTTCCTTGGAAATTGTCTGAATGCCTTCTTTCCTGTGGTTAAAATTAGATAGTCTTAAATTATTTTAATAATTTAATAATCAGGCCGAATGCAGTGGATCATGCCTGTAATCCCAGCACTCTGGGAGGCGGAGGTGGGCGGATTGCTTGAGGTCAGGAGTTCGAAACCAGCCTGAGCAAGAGCGAGATCCTGTCTTTACTATAAATAGAAAGAAATTAATTGGCCAACTAATATATATAGAAAAAATTAGCCAGGCATGGTGGCACATGCCTGTAGTCCCAGCTACTCGGGATGCTGAGGCAGTAGGATTGCTTGAGCCCAGGAGTTTGAGGTTGCTGTGAGCTAGGCTGATGCCATGGCACTTCACTCTATCCTGGGCAACAAAGCGAGACTCTGTCTCAAAAAAAAAAAAAAAAAAAAAAAATCAGTTGCTAGTATCTAGCTTAAAATTTTATTTTTTTCAATTTTAAGTCAGTTTTCCTTTTTATGCATTGAATAAAGTGTTACACAATAGTGTGCCTCTAGCTCACCTGCTACTAATTGCTCATTAATTGTAGAAAAGAAGTATCTGAAAAGATAAAGCATTGTGTTTATTAGTTATTTGTTATCCTCTAAGCAATTTTGCATCTGGTATGAGATAGAGTATATTTAGGATAAGAAATTGGTTATATTGCCAATATTTAAATCAGACTTCTTGAGTTTACAGGGAGTTTGTGCCATTCATCAATCGCTCATGTGTCCACCTTAGAAAGTTACTGAATTTCTCTCTATACTTGAAAGTAAAGGGGATAAATAACCATACCTACCTGTTTTGGTTTCTATGAATACTGAGTTTATACATCTAATTAATACATGAGTTAATACATGTAGTTAATAAGTGTAAAATACTCAGAAATGTCAGCTATTATTCTTTTTCTCTAATTAAATCCAAGAAAAATTCTCAGGGGTTAGGTAAGAAAGATTATATAAGATTCTTCTTTCTGAGGAGGAAATCTAGTTACAGCTATATTAAGGATCTAATGGTTAATGGCTTTAAAAAGGCTGGTTTCCAATATTCTTAAGTCTCATGTAGGTTATAAATTGTCAACTAATGGAACTGAATTACTGGCTTTACAATTCTATGTTGTGCTCATAACATAAAACATTTTCTTGATTGTGTTAACTTCAGGTGCTTCAGGTATTCTTTTTTTTTTTTTTTTGAGACAGAGTCTCTCTGTTGCCCAGGCTAGAGTGAGTGCCGTGGCGTCAGCCTAGCTCACAGCAACCTCAAACTCCTGGGCTCAAGCAATTCTCCTGCCTCAGCCTCCCAAGTAGCTGCGACTACAAGCATGTGCCATGACCAGCTAATTTTTTCTATATATTTTTAGTTGACCAATTCATTTCTTTCTTTCTATTTTTAGTAGAGATGGGGGTCTTGCTCTTGCTCAGGCTGGTTTCCAACTCCTGACCTTGAGCGATCTGCCAGCCTCGGCCTCCCAGAGTGCTAGGATTACAGGCATGAGCCCACCGCTGCCCGGCCTGCTTCAGGTATTCTTGATACCTGCAACATTGTTATCTAATTGCCAACGCAGGTGATGATAATGATTAATCCTAAAACATTGACTTCTTTCAATTGAAAGTATCTCCATGAAGTGGTAAATAAAAATCTCAACTTTCTGAGAAGGACACTGAGAAAATCACTTTATTGACAGTGCAACTATCCATGTATAGAACTGAGATTAAAAGTTAGATATGTTATCTCTTTTCACTGTTGGCAGCTCCAATTTCTCACCTCTTCACCTTGTGGGCTGCAACATGACATTGTTGATAAACAGTTTCCTCATTTCTGAAGGCTTTATATTGGGATTGCATGTCAGCTGCAGTCCTTTCAGAAAGTTAATACTTTGTTTGAAGTTGAGTCTATATGTTCTCTGAGTGTCACTTGTCTACACCAATTTCAAGCACCCCTCTTCAGCTCATCATCAGCTAGCTAGCTCTTTGGTTTTCTTCTGTTAGTCTCACACATTGCCCACTTAAGCAAAATTGAGTTTTCCTTTTTTTAAAAAAATCATA
Source organism: Mirza zaza (assembly GCA_008750895.1). Lineage (NCBI taxonomy): Eukaryota > Metazoa > Chordata > Mammalia > Primates > Cheirogaleidae > Mirza > Mirza zaza. The sequence continues at coordinate 141,209 of VSMD01037382.1, forward strand.
TCCTCAATGTGAATGACCTCATTTGTGAGAAACTTGTTTTTTTTTGTTTTATATGACATACTGAAAGAAGTAAAAACATTGAAAATTTCTACAAATATCCACTCAGATATTTGTAACACATTCAAAAGGTATGCTATGGATCTCAATTGGTTTTAAACCTTAGGATGTTCTCACCATTACTGTACTTCAAATTTTGAGCTATTGATTACATGTACTTTGCAGTCAGTAATTAGTATACTCATTTTGGATGGTTAAATGATAGGAAGAAAGGAAAGGAAAGAAGGAAGGAGAGAAAGAAGGAAGGTGACATTTATATAAGGTAGCACATCTGAAGTGACCAAAATGTATGTCATCCTCAGCTGTGTCTTTTCACTGACTTCTTTAGCTACATACTGTTTTTCTCTAATTGTGATGCTAATGATGAGACCATTCATATTTTAAGCTTACTAATTATTACTTTGGTAGAAGCATGTTATTGGTTGCCAAAAAGCCAGATATAGGGGAATACTGTCATGACCACACCACTTTTCAGTTCTCTCACTGGAACTCCATTTGTAGAATCTGCCCTTGCCCCACTTTTCATAATGAAGGGGGAAATGATATAGAGCTCCATAATCAGTATCAAGTTACTCTAGCTACTAATACAATTCAGACTGTTTATTCAGTTCTGATAGGGGCCGGAGGGTGCTCACACTCTCAGGGGGGGCTAGGGCCTCGCCAGGAAGGTCTGCCAGGGGCACTCCACATGCTCCTTCAGGGCTTGTACCAGGAGGCGCAGCAGCCTCGGCCAAGGAGGCAGAGGCCCTGCCATGTGCACTTTCTCCCTCGGCTCTGAGAGGAGTCTCTGCTTTGCGGGGGGACGCTATTCTGGGAGGTTCTTCCAGGACCTCGGAGGTGGATGTCACGCTTCTGTCTGAGGGATGAGAACTAATGTTTTCCTCCAAGGCTCTCTCAGGGATGCTAGACATTTTTCTTGGAGAAGCCATTTGGCTTTCAGGACTTCCTGGGCCCTGGGCAGAGCTGGAGGCACCTGGGTCGGCCAGGGGGGCTGAGCCAGGCTCCACGGAGCTGCCACCTTCAAAGGCTGGGTCTGCATTCCCTGGAGGAGCGTCAGCACCGGTCGCCATTTGTTTCTGGAGAATTCTATTGGTCGTTCTGGAGTCCACTTCCTTGATAAACTGTTGGTTCTCTTTCTGTGGCCCAACATGTTGAAAGTTTTCTAATCCAATGGTGTCATCCAGAACAAAAGGAGTCTCAAGTTTGCTAGTCATGCTGGGACTTAAGATCCTGTGTGTCTGTGGATCCCGCAGAGGTGTCTGAAAAGTCGCCTTTATTGCTTTGGCCAGGTTCTTAGGTGGCACATTTTCTTTCTGTGACAGACAAAGAACAGACGATCTTCCGGTAAGTCCTGGTGGTGAAAACAGGAAGTCACAGTTTTCTGTACTTTCTTCACTGGTGACATCTTCGTCGTTTAAGATCCGCAGACGCATTCTCGGACCAGGAGCGCGGTGCTTCGGGAGGGAGAATGGACTCAGCTCGCCGCGGACAACGGCGACCCCGCGCCTGCTCCGCGACCTGGCTCTGCTCAACCGGCCACTGCCCAGGGCCACTCAGCGCCGCAGGGCCTGCCGACGGCAGCAGGTGGCGCCGGCAGAGGAGACGCTTCCGGGGAAGCGGCGGCCAGACCGGAACCCCGAAGACCGAGCCGGCGGCGGCCTACCTGCTCCCCGCTGCCGGGCTCCGAGCCCGCGCCGCTGCGAGGGTCGCCGCCCAGCCGGGGGCGCAGGAGCGGCAGCACACTCCGACTGTTTATTCAGGTCTGGCTTATGTCTATACTGTTTTTCATTGTGGCTGACTTGTTCCTATAGCTAGTTTTTGCCTAGATACCTGGAGTGGAAATCAATTCAGATAATCTCTAAAACCACTTGGTTGATTTCAAGGCTGAAATCCTTTCTTAATTTTGTGAATCTCCTTTCGAGCACTGAAGTCCAATCCAGATATGTTTTTTGTCTTCAGTACACATGTTGAGATTGCAGTTAGTTAGAAATTTTTCTCTTAGCCGATGGGAATAATTTATGAGTAAGGCACCTGCCCCAGTACCCAGTTATATCATTAGCATTCTCCTCAGGTCCTATCGTGCTGGAGTCAATGAATCAGTGCAAAATGGAGCTTAATTTATAACAAGTATCCAGAGTTCTATTTTTTAAAAGATTTTGAAGTAAAATGAAAGAGATGAACTAATAGATATATAATTATACAATATATAACATAATTCAGTAGAAGCTCCAAAATCATTACTGTATATGTTAGAAGGAAACAGGAGAACAAGGTGATGCAAAACTATTTGGCTTCTAGAAGGTTCACAATAGGCAGCACTATCTTGAATGTTTCTTAACTTATTTTATGACCTAACATGTGATCTATTCTGGAGAATGTTCCATGTGCCCTTGAGAAGAATGTATATTCTTCTGCTGTTAAGTGAAAAGTTCTATATGTGTCTGTTAAGTCCATTTGGTCTATAGCGTTGTTCAGCTCTGCTGTTTCCTTATTGATTTTCTGTCTGGATGACCTATTTTAAAGAATGTGTTATGAAGGATATCCACCATGCAGAAGAATGAAATTGAAAGTTTATCCCACACAATATACAAAAATCAACTAAAATTAGATTAAAGACTTTAAAAAGTATAATCTGAAACCATAAAAGATGTAAAAGAAAACACAGGGGAAAAGCTTTTTGACTTTGGTATAGGCAATGATTATTTGGATATGATATCAAAAGCATAGTCAACAAAAGCAAAAATAGAGAAATTGTTAGGTAGATAGCAAGGGATTCCAGATCTCCTACGGACAAAAGTGGGTGACCTCTCATGATACACTCTTGAGCAACTGCCCCACCTGGGAAAAAGGATAAGGGTGGGCCCACGCCCCTGTGTTGGTGTCATCCCACTTTAATCCTGCCCCAAGAGGCTGCCATACTCCTGGGGAGGAGGAAACACCCTACCAATCTACCAGTCAGAACTGAGCATACCAACTACAAAAGAATGCAGAGGACTCTCTAGCTCACGGGCCAAGCGGCATAGGTTCAATAGAGTCTGGAAAGGTGATATAGGACAACCTAAGGCTAATTATCATGTGGTTAGCTTAAATCTAAATGGCAGTTCACCCCCACAAATGGACTTTCAGGGAGGCTCATGGGAGATCTGCATGAGCAGTAAGACTCAGGTCACATAACTCCCAACTGTCCAGTCAAAGTGGTTCCATGATGATGTCTGAACCATAGGGAGAACCCTATATGGACACCATAAAGCAAGACCCAGACCATAATCAAGGTCTCTTTTGCTATGACAAGGGGTCCAGTTGTCATGTATGGCATATATATTTTACTCTTTAAACCTGTATCTTGCACTTGCTCTATAATCCTATCTTGCTCCCCCTCAATAAATTTCACCTTGTGCTTGCCTTACTTTTGGTGTATCTGGTCTGTCATTCTTTGGTCAAGAGCACACCAAGAACTGAGAACACAGAATGAGATTGCCAAACCGAACAAAATGCGATTACATCAGGCTAAAATGATTTCGCACAACAAAACACATAATCAACAGAGTGAAAAAGAAACCTATGCAATAAAGAAAATATTTATAAACCAACATATATCTGATAAGGGGTTACTATGTATGGAACTCAGTCAACTCAATAGCATAGCAAGAAAACCCAAAAATAACTTACTCTAAAAATGAAAACAAATTCCATAGACATTTCTCCAATGAAGATACGCAAATTGCCAACAGACATGGAAAGGCATTTAACTTCACTAATCATCATAGAAATGCAAATCACAACCATAATGAGATGACACCTCACACCTATTGGAATTGTTATTACCAAAACACTGAAGATAAATATTTGTGAGAATGTCTAGAAAAGAAAATTCTTGTATAATATTAGTGGAAATGTGAATTGGTATAGATATTATGGAAAGAATTATAGAGAAGTTCCTGAAAAAATTAAAAATGGAAATATCATATAATCCAGCAATCCCACTTTGGCATATAAAGCCAAAAAAACCCCTGAAATCAGTGTGTTCAAGAGGTATTTGCACTCTTTTGTTCATTGCAGGATTATTTACTATTCCCAAGGTATAGAAAGGATATAAGTGTTCATCAGTGGATGAGTGAAAAAAGGGACTGTAAACTAGGACAACCTTTATGGAAAGTAATATGGAGATACCTCAAAGAGCTATAAGTAGAACTACCATTTGATCCAGCAATCCCACTACTGGGCATCTATCTACCCAAAGGAATAAAAAGACATTCTATTAAAAAAATACATCTGCACTAGAATGTTTATAGCAGCACAATTCACAACTGTAAATAGGTAGAAACTACTCAAGTGCCCATCAATACCTGAGTGGATTAATAAAATGTGGTATATGTATAACATGGAGTTCTACTCAGCCACAAAAAATAATGGTGATCTAGCACCTCTTATATTACCCTGGCTAGAGCTGGAGCCCATTCTACTAAGTGAAGTATCACAAGAAAGGAAAAACAAGCACCACATGTACTTGCCATCAAATTGTTGCTAATTGAGCCACACTTATGTACACATATGGAAGTAATGTTCATCGAGTGTCAGGAAGGTGAGAGGGGAGAAGGGGGGTATATTCACACCTAATGGGTGGGGTGCGCACTGTCTGGGGGATGGACATCCTGTATCTTTGACTCGGGGGATGGGCAAAGGCAATATATGTAAGCTAAACATTTGTACCCCCATAATATTCTGAAATAAACAAAAAGAAGATGTAAAAATATAATGTATGTATGAATATGCATATATGAGGATACGAGGGCTTCTTTCTGGAAAGTATCTGGCCATTGTTAATACTATTTTTCATGTTACGAGGCTGGATACTTTCTGGACAACCCTCATATATATAATATATATTTATATATTAATATAATATATTATATATTTATATATTATATATAAATGTGATATATATCACACGTGTGTATGTGTGTGTGTGTATGTATAAAATTCATCCCTTAAAAAGAAGTAAATTCGATAATTTGGGACAATATGGATGAAACTGGCAGACAATATGGATGAAACTATGCTAAGGGAAATAAGCCAAACACAGAAATACAAATGTTGCATAATCTCACTTACATGTGGAATCAAACAAAGTCAAACTCATAAAAGCAAAGAGTAGAATGGTGATTATCAGGGACTAGGGGTGGGGGAATTAGAGAGATGTTGGTCAAAGGGTACAAAATTTCAGTTATATGAGATGAATAAGTTCTGGATATCTAATGTATAGCATACTGAGTATACTAGATAATATTGTATTTTATGCTTGAAATTTGTTAGGAGAGTTGAGCTTAAGTCTCTCACCACACATACAATATTGAAACTATGTGAAGTCATGAATATGTTAATTAGCTTGATTGTGGTAATTGTTGCATAATTTACTGACAAATGACAATATCATGTTTTACCCCTTAAATATACCGTATATAATTTTTGTCAACCAGAACTCAGTAAAGCTGACAAAAATTGAAGAAACAGTATATTTGTATTGTAAGTTTTCTTTTTGATAGTTGGGTTAGAAAGAAGAAGAACTTTGAACAAAATTCTAAGTAGAAAAAACAATTTATGAAAACATCGATAAAACAAAATGCAAGTTAGTTTCACACCAATAAATATAGGAGGATTATCTGAATCTTAGAATACATAAAGATTTCAATTAAATTAAGATCTGAAATATAAATTGCAGGGCAATCTCAGAATAATTTGCATAAGACCAATTTGAATTAAAAGACATGTAGTTGCTTTCTTCTTTTCCTCATTTGCAATTAAAATTAATATAGGAGATGTCTCAAAAATGTAGGTAAAAATAGATGTACTGGTTGAGGCAGAAGTCTGTGTCTATTTGTATCTCCTCATTTCTGTATATCATGTCCTGTGAGGCCCTTCACTGCAACATAAGTGGCTTCGCAGAGAGGTTTTTAAGAACCACATCTTTAGTATATGGAGGCGTTCAAGTGATTCTGAGTAAGGTAGGTCTATGAGAAGCAATTTTATGTTTTGCAACAACATTCCTGGCAGAAAAGTACAAATGTAAAGAATAAAACAAGAGCGTGTCTTTATGCAAGACCAGAGATGTTTCTAACTTTAAAATGTAGACAAAGTATTTCTTTTGCATGTCTTTATAGCTAAGGCAAAGAAGAGTCTATGTACAATTTACAGAAATGTATAATAATTTTAATCACAGTGTTTCACATGAAGTGTTTACTGGAGATCATATTTTCAAACACTTGAGCTAAAGCTCTTCATAAGAGTATACCTGTAATTTAGTGCAGCCCTATTCAGTTGAAAATGGATGAAATAATATTCCAGCAAATCTAATGTAACTGGCTTATGCATTAGGCAATAACTTTATAATCACAATAAATATCATTGCAATATCAGTATTTGTTTTGAGCTACCAGAACCAGAATTATTAATTTTACTAGTATTTCTGGGTGAAAAATAAATGCATCCCCACACAAGTATATACTAAAATATATGTTCAACTCAAATGCATAAATATATAGGACAATAAATATAAGTCTTAACAAAATTGAGAGGGTAGTTTGAGCAGGGGAGGTGTGAGGAAAAGTAGAGGAAGAAAAAGTTGAAGCCACTTTGTTACAGAAACAAAAGTTGCAGGGACATCATCCACAGAAGCTGCAGGTGAGGAAACAATTGCAGGCTTTTTACAAAGTATAATGAAGTGAGAAACGGAATGTGTGAATGCAGCTAGAAATGGCTTTGTGTTTGTCTTATATCTCTAAGCAGAGATATAAATATTTCTAACACATACTACAGAAACATAGATAAGAGGAAGGAGTTCTTTATACTAGCTTTTTGGGAAAAAAAAAATATATATATGAAAAACAGCATTGCTAATAAACTAATGGAGACAAATCAACTGAGAGAAAAGAGAGAGAGAGAGAGAGACAGAGAGAGAGAGAGAGAGAGAGAGAGAGAGAGAGAAAGATCACAGGCCCTTGTTTGATTAACCACTTAGGGCTCAATTCTTTAAGATTAACCACCTGTAGCTTAAATTATTTTCAGAGTTTTTTCAGAGCACTTAAAAAGAACTGAGAAGATAAAAGGAGTGTGACCCTACCCCAGCACCAGCTCTCACTAGACCATATTCCAAGGATTCTGATAAAGCCAGCCTCACAGAGAACAGAAAAAAAAAAAAAAAGGAAAAACTGCCCCAGCTGCTTCAGAGCTGTCTTTTGCTATTGGCTTGTGGCAATAATCTTTTTTTCCCTTTATTCCTAATAAAAACCCAGAACCCCTTACCCTCCACACCAGCACTTCTTTCTTTCTTTTGTGTGCCAAGCCATCTCCCTACTCCCTTCCCATCTCTCTTGCCCCACCCCCAAAAGAAAAATAAACTTTTTATTTCCTTCTATCCTAATCTTTGTGTTGAGAATTCTTTCTCATCCTGTGCTATGAGTTCTGACTGTAACATATATATGTGTGTGTATAATGTATACATATACTACTGCACATATTATATGATATTAATACTATATCTACATATATAGTATCCAAGTTTTCTGTGTTCAACTGTGTACTTTATGTTAATTTGTTACTTAATTGCATAAAACTTTACCTAGCTCGGAAATATTATCCAAGAATATGTTCAATATTATAATATCATCAGTTCTTGATATAAAAATTTGGTATGAGCTAATTTGTTTTATAGAAACACAAACTATAAAATCATATATAATGACACACTTCTTTTTCTTGATTTTCAGGGCCATATAGGCCATATACTGTATCAACACTTTCTATCTCATTTAAATTTGATTAATAAGTATGCATTTTACATGCACATAAACTTTAGGTTTCTTTAGTATTTTTAGAAACCACTTTCTATTTTTACTAAGGATCTGTAACTTTGAGTCTTTTCATCTTCCAGACTCAAGTTTTTAATACTAAAACGGAGTAAGGGAAGAAAATAGTAACACTTTTAAGTAATAGTAACGCTTTTAAGTAATAGTAATAAATGTATATTCTAGACATTTTTAATTTATCTCTTTCCTTTATTAATACTCACAGCAATCCTATGAGGTCAGTGAGTGGCCCGTTTTACAGTATAGATACCAAGATTATAGAGGGGAGTATTACTCAATCCTACCACATTACAGATTGGTTTGGGAGTCGAAGTCTATCAGAGTTTGAGTGAGCTGCTGACCATTATACAACATTTTGCAGTGAGAAACTGTGTGATCTAAGGCAATGAATTTAATCTCTGTGGACTTCAGTTTCCTAATTTGGTAAAAAAATATATATAGCCTATCTTATCTGGTGATTGTGATGATAGATAAGACAATGCAACATGAAGCACTTAGTAAGAGCACAACACCTCTTTAATAAGCATTAGCTTTACGATTTATTGTATTTAGGCTTAAATTGCAATATGGGCTTGTGAAACATACTTTAAAATATTTTAATCACAACATAAAATTAAAGTAATATCATGGAAAACACAGCAATATTGCTAAACAAATGTTTCCGAGGTCTAATTTAATCCTTAGATGAACATTTATTTGCTTTTTTTGCTTCAGTTCCCTTCTAAATAGAACTGTCTGACTCAGTCAGAAATTATATAGCAAATATACCTCTGATGTAACAAAAGCGTTTAATAATACAATGGTGAGTAATACAAAAAAAATTATTGTATTTTCTTCTGCCACTGTTATGCATTTATCATCTTTCTTCTTTTTCCCCTTTATGCCCTTTTAGAAAGGAATGATGAGAACATTGTTTCTAAACTGGGGCACCTGCAGCCATCAAAAGAGAGGTAAATTATTTCTTTTCCAACAACTTATTTTACAGTTTGGTGGATGCATTGTCCTAGACATTACTTTGAGACTTCTAGGCTTCAAAGTTGGAGGCCTATCAAAATAATTAAGCCGGTGGTCCAGTAGGGCATTAAGCAAACCTGGTAATTTGAAAGGAAGAAAAAATGATAAACCCCAAAGGAAGAGGATTTCGAAACACCGGAAAGAGTGAGGATGACATAGATTGGGTTTGTTATTTAGAGATCATGAGTTCCACAGAAGAGGCAAATAGAAACTTTATTCTTCAGCAAAAGGCAATCTGCAAATGGAGAAGTGTGACTTTGAGGACATTGTTAGTACATGATCGGGGAAAGCAGGGAGAAACTGCCATTTATGCTTTGCAGGATTTGCTTAACACCTACTCAGCAAGGGGTGTGGAATCCTTTGAATATTTATGAGAGTGAGCAAACGTGAGAGCAGGGATGAAATATATATGTAACATGGTATGTGTGTTACATACATGGGAACACATACCATGTTCATTTTGTGTTTTGGAGTTTTAATAGCAAAGTGAGGTGGAATTCAGCTCTTTACATCAGGAGATTTTTCACAGGCGCACGGGAAGTCTGTGTGCAGACACTGGGAGCTGGCTAACACTGATCTTTGAGTCCGTGGTGTTTTATAAAGAAACAGTTACTGAAATCAGTCTCTTGCCCAATCAAAGTTAGAGTTGTAGCTTGTGGGTGGGGATGAGGTCTCATTTAGTAAGTGCCTAGTGGTAGGTGAGCTGCAATTGTCTCAATATTGTTTATCTCTGGGCTAGTGCTAGTTCAGATGACTTTTTAAAAAGTGGCATTTAGCATATAGTTTATTCTTTAAGGGTAGGGGTGGGTGGGTGACTTAACCCTATCTGTCCTGGTCTGTTAGGGACCTGGCATCACAGCAGGAGGTGAGTGGTGGGCTAGCGATTGAAGCATCACCTGGATTTATCGTTTGTGTCAGGCTCAAGTTTGTGTGGTGTTTCCCTGTTCTTGGTTCCTAGTACCGAAGAATGGTTAATGGTTTGGGTGGACAGAATGAATGAGCAAGGCATAAGCAAGCCAAACAGCAAGATTTATTAAAGCACATTTCTCAAAGTGAGAATGGGTCTATCTCTGCAAGTGGAGAAAACCCTGGGTTTTTAAGACATCTCTACTTTTATGTCTGCAACTTATGGTATGCTAAATGGTGGGTGGAATGCTCATTTTGATCCAGGGGAGGGGGTGGAAATTTCCTGGAATCGTAAACCCCGCCTTAACTTGTTTTTATAGGGTCACTTCCAGCGGTTGCCATGACATTTGCAAACTGTCATGGCACTGGTGAGTGTGATTTTTACTATGTTAATTGAGGGTAGGTCACCTAAGGTCACTGTCAGCTCATCTGTGCCCATGCCCCAAGGTGTTTGTTTCTGCAGTTGGGCCATCTCTTCGCTTTGTGGTTTTCTTACCCTCCTCTAATTGACCCACAACAGTGTCTCTACAGAACCTTCTGGCCTCTGCACCTGTTTCCCCTTCCTCCTGGTCCCTACCTAACACTTGGGTCACCACCTGAGCTCTGCATCCTGTCATATCAGCCCTGGCATTAGATTCTCACAGGAGGGCTAAGCCTAAGGTAAACTGCACATGTGAGGGATCATCTAGAGTGTGCACTCCTTATGAGAATCTGATGCCTGATGGTCTGAGGTGGAGCTGAGGCCGTGATGCTAGTGCTAGGGAGTGGCTGTGAATCTAGATTCTCATTAGGTTTGACTGCATAGAGACCATAATAAATAAATTCTTTGCAGACTTGTATCAAAGCCCTATCAGTGAGTGGCAAGTGACAATTAAGCTTGGCCCCTGGAAAAATTGTCTTCCATGAAGCCCGTCCCTGGTGCCAGAAATGTTGGGGACCACTGACTTAACCTTTGCCTGGCATGACCTTGAGTCTTGTGTATAATTTTTTTCTCATTGCCATAAACTGTCTGTTCTCTATTTTAACAAATGTGTATTGATACTTGAGTGCTAAATGCCAGAGATTTGGAAACATAACAAAGTCATGGAGGGAATAAAATTACCAATGAGTTTGGCTCATTTTTAGATGGTTTAAAACACTCGTCTAAATTACCTCATTGGTAATTTCCTATTGCTGTTGTAACAAATTAGTGGCAATTTCATGGCTTAAAACAACAAAAAATAATTATTTTATAGTTCTGGAGGTCAGAAGTATGAAATTGGTCTCATTGGGCTCAAATTTAGGTGCTGGCAGGCCTGTGTTTCTTCTGGAGATTCTTCCAGTAGAGAATCTGTTCCCTTGCATCACATAGCTTCTATAGGTTGCCTTCATTCCTCAGCCCATGTCTCCTTCCTCCATCGTCAAAGACAGCAGTATAGCATCTTCTAGTCTCTCACCCTCTCTGATCCTGACACTAACTTTTCTGTCTCCCTATTCCAAATTTCCATGGCTCTCATTTTTACATTAGACCCACCTGGAAAAACCATAGTCAACTATTTTAAGACCATTTGATTAGCAACCTTAATTCTCCACTGGCATATAACAGAACATTTTCACAAGGCATAGGGAGTAGAACACAGATATCTTGGGGCAGAGACACTCTTCTGCCTACCACAATGGGCAGGTGGGGTTGGAGAGCATGCTACAACAGAAGTAGCTCTTTATACCAAGGATCGTGGGTCAAGGAGTTTCCCATTTTCTTGGATCACTAATCTCTGGGTTTAGATAAAGATCAAGGAGGACAATGCCTTTAAAAAGAAAAAAAAAAAAATCAATGAAAACTATGATGTTTGTGGCTTTAATCCAGGCATGAGTTATAGAAAAAAACATAAAGACTTTTTTGCTGTAAGTATAGTGAACCAATTTAAACCTGCTTATTCAAATTAGATTTGAATTAGACCTCGGTTTTCTCTTCATAATGCCTTTATTTGAGATATCAAGGAGACTTCCCAAATGCCTGTTATGGAATGTCTAGGTTTTCAAGCAATTAAGGATCTTTTTGATCCTGCAGTTTTGAGGATAAAGTATCTTGGGACCTTGTATCCAAACCATTGTCCTTGAAACAATAATGTGATAGAAAATGTACGGTATATCTTCTTTATAGAGGAAACTAAGATCAAGAAAGATTAATTACTTTTCTGATATTAGGGAGTAGTAAGTTGCAGAAATGGCATTCATTGCCATAAATGAATCTTGTTTCTATCAAAATACATATTTTAAACACTATAGTGGTATTCCTCCAAATTATCTTATCATAAATAACATAGAAATTCCATTTAAAAATAGGCGATATCCCTTAGAGAGAGCCACCTAAGATTAGGACCTAGGAATCTGTACTTTAAAATCACCTTTAATAAGTATTACTCACAGGCACCTTGAGATACGTTGCTTATGCCATATAGTGTTCTTGATCCCTAGAAAATGGAATTCTACAGAAATACATCACATATAATTTTGTTTAGAAGAGAAGTGCTTGTAGGAATTAAGACATCTGCAATTTCCACTGATATCTGTCATTTTCAATATCTATAAATCCCAAATTCCAACTGGAAACTACTTTAAATAATAAAAAATTATGACTCACAGAGAAGGCCCTTTATGAAGGTTGCTATTCATACTATTGGAGGGGAGTACTCTTAAAACACATTTAGGTTTTGATGCATGGCACCTCAAACTAGGCACATGAAAGTTGCATGAAACCAATTTTTTGGTGTATCTGATAGCCCTATTCCTGAGAGACTGTCAGCAGGATGTCAATTTCACAAGTTCCCCACTGTCATCAGCAGGGTAGCATTGGCCACTAAGGAAAACAATCCCCAAAGTACTAAAATTAATGTTCTCTTTACACTGCTGTCACAAATGAATGGATTTTCAAACAGAAATAATACAAGGAAAATTGCTTTCAGAATAAGACCACATTCTTCAAGAAAAATGTCATGCCACTGTTTATTTGTCTGACCAATGCATAGGCTACTAGGAAATAGAGTTTATTATAGAGAATTATGATGGGCCTTTGACAGACACTATAGCAAGAACATTGTTAGAAAAATGTTGTTTGGTCAACACAAAGCAATTACTTGTCAGGGAGACTACGGTAGATGTGAATGACATTCCCCTGTTAGCTTTGATTTTATGACTAAATTCCAAAGCATTTTGTCTTTATTATCAACACGAAAATGTAAGTCAGATTGTTAAGTTGCATTAATACACATATCATAATCCACAGGTGTGCACGAATATACATTCTTCAAAAATGTCAACAGCATATTTCCCTCCATAAAAATATTTTCTTGAATATCAATATTATACATTTTGAAAAATGAAAATTATTGCAGTAGTTGTTGCATCAAGGAGAATTTTCTAACTCACAAATCTTTTTCTTCTCAGATAACCTGATGAATTTGTTTTCGTCTTATCTTCAAGTTATAGATTGATAGGTTTTATTAAAAGATTACCAGATGTGGAGAGTAGAGGCCAAAGGAAAGGGTGAGGCATAAATTGTGAAAATACTGTGTTTAAACTGTTGAAGGAGTCTATCAACAGTTTGGTCCGCGTATCTAAATAAGAATCTTCAAGATGATTTTTTTATTTGCCCTTCTCACATATCTCATATATCTAATCCCATTCCAAGATTTGTTTAACATCCAGTATGTACTAGTCAATGTGCTAAATGCCGGAAATGATTTATTTCACTTTATCTTCAAAAAATGATGAGGTAAATTATTATTATTATGTTACATACAATGGATGTAAGATTTAAAGGAACCAAATTACTTGCTAAAGATCTCACAATTTGAAAATGGCAAGGCAGCACTCATTGAAACTTCTCTGCTTTACCGGTTCTGGTTAATGTTCAATTTCTGTTAAATCAACTTTCTTTGTATCTTTTGAATTCACTTCTCTACATCAACAAGGCTGCCTTGAGTTGCTATCATGTCTCATTTGAATATCAGCAGCAACCTCTTACATGGTATCCCTGAATCCAATTTTGTCCTTCTCTCATTCATTCATCCATTCACTAAATTATAACTAGACCATCTTTTCTGATAAGAAAAACAAAAAGGAAAAAGAAATCTAAGCTGTCATTCTGCTACGTTTCCTCAATGAGTTTTCACCATCTTCAGGATGATGCCTAAACTAGTGAACTTCCCAGTTTACTTCACCTTTTCAACCTTTGGGGAGTACAACATCAAGAGCTACCTATTATTAATCAGGCTCTGTCTGACCATTCATTCCTTCACTAATATTAACTTCAAATCAGCCACACATGTTTCCTTAGGATTGCATTCTCCAGATGCAAAGTCTGAAATAAGAATTCATGAGATTTCATGTGCAAGTGACTTACTAAGTGAGTACTTTCAGAAGATACCAGTAAAAGGTGGAGAAAGTAAAATATGAAAGGGGAAGAAGCCAAGCAAGAGTGCAAAGTCACACAAAGTCCCATGGAGGAAAGCTTTGCTAGGATGTTTCAGGGTGACTCTAAAGAGTATTTTATGCCTCATATTTGTGGCAACCTGGGGCAAGACTACTGGGCTCTGATGCTTTAACATATTAATCATGAGCTAAAAGCCTTTTCAATGAGAGGGGAACATAAACTCCCAGACATATCTCATAAGCACATCTCAGAGTTGCTTAGGCCAGCTCTCCAAGTAGACTTGAAAGTATTGGCTTTTGAGGAGAAACTTTCAGAAATTAAGACGAGGAAAATAGTAATATTAAAAATCACCTGTGTGATTAGAAAGAACATCACAGTGTCCACTTATAAATTAGCTAGTCCCCATTAAAGGATTATCTAAAATTCCTTGAAAAGACAAAGTTTTTATTTGTTTTTTAATTCTATACTCTTCAATCTATACCTATTAGTCATGTTTAGAAAGTCAAAAATATCAATTTTTATTTTTTCTTTCTTCTTTTGCACTTGTAAATGGAAAATGTCTGTCTGTCTCCCTCTCTCTCTCTCAACTCATATGAGCAGAAATGATATTATATTGGCATGTTTTCTTATATTTTGGTTCAAAACATAAATGATACTATTTATGATCTGTAGAATTTATTGAGTAATAGTAATAAATATATGTGGACATAACATGGAGGTTATTGCAGGTTTGCTTTCAAACCCAGTTCTCAATTTTAATTGAAAAATTCATTTACCGTACTATTTTTCAAGTGGCTTGTGACAGGAATGGGGCAGCTGAAACCATTCATGGGAGACTAGAAGAAGAAGAACAAACAGAAGATTGAGGTCTATTTCTCTCCCTCACTCTGTATCAGATGGAGCCTTCGGGAGATGGAATCATCTTCTGGGCTCCAGCATCCAATAAAACAGTATTTCTCTCTGTGACTCCAGGTCCCACAGATGTGGCTTCTGACAATTCTATCTCCACCTAAAGCTCTTCATCCCCTGACGTGGTTGTAGCTTCTTGTTTCTAACTCGAGCTGCTTCATAACTACAATTTGACTTTTATTAATAAATTCATTTACCACCTATGTAACCAGTTTCCTCTGTTGAATTCCTTCTGTTGGAAATATTTAAAGTATTTCAATTTTTTTTATTAAACCATAACTGAAATACAAATAGACATATATATTCACTATCAACAAGAAGATATTTTTAGATTTTTCTGTTTTATATTAAAATATCATCTTTTCCACTTATCATAACTGAGAAAAATTATTCTTTTCCACCCATCAACTTCTGTGTAGATTCTGTCAACTCCTTCTATCAATTTGTAACAAAAAAAAATGACATTTCATTTTGCATATTATGCTCATACATGTTATTTTTATCTTAAATCACACAAATAATCAATTTAGAGTGACATTTTCCCCATTTATTTTGTTCTTAAATCAAATATGTATGATTCTGATACTGCAATTTCTGATTCATTTATTTGCATTCATGTCATATATTAATGGCAATTTCTTCATCATTAACCGTTTGGTAAAACTGTGTTTCTATATATCATTGTTAGATAATATATTTTGACAATTCTGAGAAGGCATTTTTAACTTAATTTTGGTTTTACAAAAGAGTTGCAAATATAGTATAATTATACGCTTCACCCAGCTTCCCTTAATGTTAACATCTTATATAGAATGGAACATTTAGCAAAACTAATAAGTTAACTTTGAAGCTATATATATATATATATATATTTTTTTTTTTTTTTTTTTTTTTTTTTTGAAACAGAGTCTCACTTCTGTTTCCCGGGCCAGAGTGCCATGGCGACAGCTTAGCTCACAGCAACCTCAACGTCCTGGGCTCAAGCGATCCTCCTGCCTCAGCCTCCCGAGTAGCTGGGACTACAGGCATGCTCCACCATGCCTGGCTAATTTTTTTAATATGTATATACATATTTGGTTAGCCAATTAATTTTTTTCTATTTATAGTAGAGATGGGGTCTCGCTCTTGTTCAGGCTGGTCTCGAACTCCTGGCCTTGAGCAATCCACCCGCCTTGGCCTCCCAGAATGCTAGCATTATAGGCGTGAGCCACTGCGTCCAGCCTGAAGCAATATCATTTTTAAAAGCATAAAACTTTTATTCACATTTTACAAGTTTTTTCTCTGCTAATGTTCTTTTACTGTTCCAGGATCTAATCTAGGATCCCACATTCGTGGCAGTTCCTCAGATTTTAATGTCTTTCTCTGTCTTTTATGACGTTGACAGTTTTGAAGAATATTGGCAAGTTATTTTGTAGAATGTATCCTCAATTTAGATTTATTTGACATTTTCTCATGATTGAATTAAAGCTCTACATTATTAGGAAGAAAAGAGTATATGTTACATAAATGTAACATGTGTATATTACATATATCGAACATTTAAAAATTGAAAAAAATTTCTAATTTCGTATGCTTTACTTTTTATTTTCATTTTATATTTTGGTATGAAACTGATTTTATTAGTTTATATGTCTTCAGTATTTTTGAAGTTAAATAATCTGTGTATTCTACTTTTATGTTAAAATATTTTCTCTCAATAGTAATTTTGAAAACTGAACATGGAAAATCTCCTCTAATTTATCATAATGATATTAGAATTCCTCTTTTCCACAATTGCTTTTTTTGATTTGTGTTTAATGATTTGTTTGCAACTTTTGATAGTTTTAGAAATTCTATCAGAAAACATTAAGGCATGCTTTATCTTTCTGTCATTTATTTGCTTTTAAAAACATGACTGTTTTCAATTTTGTGTTCTTGGAAATCCAAGATGAGAAAGATTTTTTTTAAAGTTGCTATTTAGGTATTCTTTCAATTAAATAATTTCAAAAATAATCCTTACACATTAAAAAAAATTAAAATTTTTGAAATTTCTCTTTTTTCCCATAAAGTTTGCCTGAATGTCACATTTTCCAATTTTTTAATATATGAAT
Source organism: Mirza zaza (assembly GCA_008750895.1). Taxonomy (NCBI): domain Eukaryota; kingdom Metazoa; phylum Chordata; class Mammalia; order Primates; family Cheirogaleidae; genus Mirza; species Mirza zaza. The sequence continues at coordinate 158,461 of VSMD01037382.1, forward strand.
CTTCTTATCTTAATACATGTATTATATAGAATATATACAGTTTTATAAATAATACATGCATTTTATATTTTCCTCTTGATTTTTTCTACGTATTAGTCCATTTTCTCAATATTTCAACAAATAAGGAGCCTAGCTGACTTTTCTTCTAAATATATCTATTCTTTCCTGGATACTTCTTTCTATCACATGAAAACTATTTTAATATTTCTAGGTTCCTCATGCACAGACATGTGTGTGAGGCCATTCCAGAAATTCTATTGCCAACTGACCTGCCAGCAGACCACAGGTACACACAAAAAAACTAATTAGAGGCCAACTAAGCTTACCCAGAGAGCAGAACACAGAAGACCCGTAGAATCAGGAGCTAAAAAAAATAGTCATTGCGTTTAGGCCATTAGGTCGAGTGTTTTGTTTTTTTTTTCTTTTCTTATCTAGCAAAAGCTTACTAATATGCCTACGAATTATAAAGTTTAACCTCATATGAGGAATTATTCCAATGTAATATGTTTTTGAATACTTATGGGCATTTATTTTCTTTTTCTCATGGGAGAAATCTTAATTAACTATATATTGCATTTTCATTCATTTTAACATAA